>PVIR01000916.1:0-144853 GCA_004026965.1 Petromus typicus | reverse complement strand
TTCACATCTGTCAGGGCAGCTGTTATCCAAAAGACAAGTGATGAGCATTGCTAAGGAGATGGCAAAGAGGGCCCCTTTCTCACTGCTGGGGGAAATGTAAATTAGCACAGCCAGTGTGGAAAACAGCATGGAGATTCCTCACAAAATTAAGGACAGGTGAAGCATGCTGACCGACACCGATAGTCTCACCTACTTGGGAGGCTGAGGCAGGAGGATTACAGATTTGAGTCCAGCCCAGGCAATTTAGTGACTTAATGAGATTTTTTTTCCCAGTGACTTTCGAGTAGTTTTTTTTTTTTTTTTTTTTAAGAAAAAAGGGTCTCACAAAGTGGACATTACTAGGTTCAGGTTGCTTATCCTTCCTTCTGCGGTTAGATTCCAGGTTCTTCTCATCGCAAACAAAGAACTGAATGAGACCAGCAAAAAGCAGTGGCAAAGTTTATTTAAAAAAAAAAAAAGAAAGAAAAAGAAAAGCAAAGGTGAAGAGTGAGTGAGAAACTGGCTCTGAGACTGAGCTTGGGCCAAATACAACAGCAAAGAGGGTAAAAGCAAAGGTAAAAGTACGCATTGTATCTGGGAAACTCAGCGTGGGCTGCCGTGGGAACTTAACGCTGGCCAGGGATTTAGTGAGATCAAGATAGGGAGAGATAAAGGGCCGGGGATGTAGCTCAGTGTGAAAACCCTGGGTTGAATCCCTGGTATGGAAAAATAAACAATGAAAAGGAAAAGGCAGAGACGGCCGTCACAGTGACGTAAGGGACAGGGTCGCTTTGGGGAGCTGCAGGGTTGTGTGGTGGGAATGGGGACTAAAGCCTATTTAAGCTGCTGTAGTTCACCTTTATGATGTGCTCACGAATTCGGCAATATTCACATCTCCTACAGCCGCTAAGGAACATCTCGCGACAATAAACACTTGCTGAGACTTTTCGATTTCGATTTACACAGTGCCAGGTGTGCCAAGGGGAAGCAGAATACCGTGCTTCACACTGAGGACAAAAACTAGAACTACCAGTAATTCTATGTGCATACCCGATGAAGAGCATTTCATATAACCTGACTGCCATTGGCTACTGAACATCTTACGTCCTTCTGTAATAGAATGCCCATTTTCTTCTTGGTTTGTAATTGACTCTTGAAATTTTGACACTTTGCTGTGTATTTTAAATTTCACTGAGGCCCAATTTACCAAGTTTTCCTTATATGCATCATACCATTGGTGTCAAATCTAAGACTTATTTGCTAAGTTTTGGGTCACAAAAGTTTTTCTCTTTTTTTTTTTTCTTGTGGTACTAGGCAGTTGGACTCGGGCCTTTAAGCCAGCCAGACAAACATTCTACCTCTGAGCTATCTCTCCAGACTTTTAATTTTATTTTGAAATGGGATTTTGCCCAGCTAGCTTTGAACTTGTGATCCTCCAGCCTCAGCTTCCCAGAATGCTGGAATTATAGTCATGTGCTACCACATATGACTTTCCTATAGTTTTTATGGCTTGTGTCTTACAATTTAAGTCTGTGATCTATTTGAACACAGGTGTGAGGTTTAAGTTATATTTCACTTGTCCCATATTTAACATTTATTTATTTATTTGTCTGTTTGTTTAGTGTGTATGGCTGACCATATCCTCCTGGACCATTTTCAGGAAAGACTGTCTTACTCCTCTGAAATGCTTTTGTCAAAACTCACCATGCCTGCTTCTGTGGGGCTTTTCTGGGTTCTTTGACTCCATTGCTTTGATCCAGTGTCCATCTTTCAGCCAACATCATACTTTCTTGAATGCTGTAACCATATTATGTCTTGGCTACTTTTCTCTTTCCTGGGATAAAAATACCCACTGTCCACAAGTTAAAGGAGAAAGGTTTATTTCAGCTTCCAGTTTGTAGAGGTTTCGATCCATGATCAGCTGGCTGCAAAGCAGGGCAGCATTGCAGAGGGGGCATTGCAGAGAAGAAACAGTCCGTGGCAGGGTAAGCAGGAGGCAGCGAGCCTTCCTTTCCTTCTTTTCTTTTTTGGGGGAGCGGGGCAGGAGGTACTGGGGATTGAATTCTTGGCTTTATGTGTGGGAGGCAGGTGCAGTGCAACTGAGCTAAATCTTGGCCCCTCCTTCTTTCCCTTTTATTTCATCCAGGCTGATGGCTGGTAGCACTCACATCCCTGGGTGACACCCCACAACCCTCTTCAGAAAGTCCATCACCCACAGCTATGCTACACTCGCCAGGGGACTAATCTAGTTATCACACACCCATGATCCTGCTACCTCCCCCAAATGCTACCAGTGATGGCTGGGGGTGACTTCTAATACAAGCATAGCATGAGCAAGGCTTAATGTAGGGGAAAGTAATCCTTCCCATTTTATTTTTCTTTGTTAAGAATGTTTTAGCTACTTAAGGGTAAGTGAGAGCTTTTTCCATGCATGGTGTAGTACAGGTCTCTCACTACAAAAGACACTGGGAATATTTGACAGAAACTGCATTTATTTGGGGATGGTGGTGAAGCTCAGTGGTTGAGGCTCTGCTTAGGATTCATGAGACCTGAGTTCAAACCCTCACAAGGTAGGGAAAAAAATGGATCAAATCTGTAGTTTAAATCTGGGTAAATTTTGACATTATTATGCTAACTCTTCTAATCCATCAACTTGGGTGTCTCTTCAATTATTTAAGTATCTTTCAGTAGCATTAAGAATCTTTAATATTTAGTGATCAAAACATACAGTAAATGTTTACATTTTTGAAAGTACAGTAAGAGATAAATGGCTATTAATCCCCCTCAGACCACCCCCTTTGCTTTGAGCACAGTTGTATCATTATTCTTCCACTTGCTCAAGCAATTCTGGAAATTCCCTCTTGTGAGCATATTTACAGGGTATGATCAAAGAATTCATTTAGTCTGCTGCTGAGCCCTGTCCCACAGAAAGGCGGCTCATAAAAACATAACAGTGTCTCCTCATCCACCTCAGTGACTAGACTTGGCACTGTGTGACAAGCGACTTTTTCCAAAGTCAAAGTGATGGAGAAAAGGAAACATTTTGACTGGATTCTAGACATGGAGGTAGGTACCCACACAAAGCAACTGACGGCACTATGGCTGTCATTCTCAACCCAGACCCTGAGTTCAGCAGTCCTGGGTTCCCCTCAAGCAGAACACAGTCACCCAGGGAAATGGCCAGACGTCCCTCTGAGGAAGGGATAGAAGTTGTCCCCTTTTGCATTTGCTGTGCTGCTGCGGGATCCCCCCCACCAAGGACGGGGCCTCCTCTGCCACAGGGGTTTGTGCGTCTGAAAGCTGGCTCAGCTCTGGGAACATGGCCAAGGGTCCTAGTTCTGCCCTCGGCCCCAGCCGCCCCTCTCATGTCCTTCTGCTGGCTCTTCTGCCCTTGCTAGGACAGCTGCTCCTGCATCTCTGCCCTGGGCCGTCATGGGCTGGAAACCACGTCCTAACACTCTGGGGTCAGGATTTCCTAGCTTCTGCTGTGTCCCTGCTGTCCCCTTTGTAGCTGTGCTCACCTGACTTCCTGCCCGTGTCTTCCATGGGCTCGGGGTCCTCTCAACCCCTTTGCGATTCGTGGAACTTGCTCTGCAGGAGCCTTTCCTTGAGCCTGTGTCTCTGTCTCTGGAGCAGCTGTCACCGCACTTTGCAGCGATCGTGGGGTCCACATCATCAGCCCGCTCCTGTGACCTCAGAAAGTTCTATAACGTCTGGGGGTCATCTGGGAGACCTTCCAGTTGCACATAACCTACTCACCCTTCTCATTTCCTTTAACCCCTTCTTCTACCGTCTGTGGCAGCCATTCTGGCACTTCCGCTTTACGCTGACTTGGCCATTCATTGTTTTTTCCACAGTACTAAGAGATTCTTCATAGCAAATTTGCACCATCTCCTAAGGCCTTGCCGGGGTGTTAGAATCCTGTCACGGGAGAGAGCTTCACATCCCACAGGTCTCCTCCATACAGCCCTGTGTTCTGGCTCCACAACCCACTTTTTGGTCTCCAGCAGAGCACATACACCACTGGGGTCCCTGACTCTGCCTCCAGCATCTCTGTGGTACATTCTCTTCCCTCTTTCCTAGGGAAATTGTTTCCTTGCCTGGGTTCTGGTGCCACTGAAAGACTTATGGAGCAGCTCGAGATGGGGGTTCAGGTTGTCTTGTGGGAGACATGAGCGTTGTATCCTCTGCAAGCAAGGAAGGAGGGTCTGTGCTTAACAGAGAGATGGGCTCTTCTGTGGGCTTAGACGGCCCAGTAGAATCCACTGGTCCTAAATGTTTAGGAGCCTCCTCTACATCAGGGTTGGATTTTCGTCTCAGATGGACCCTAGCCTCACTGAGAAGAGCTGGGCATTTTGCTCCCTCTGGGGCTCAGCCACCAGGACATTAATTCTTGAACCCAGGCTTCACTTTTCAATAATCACCTGCTGCAGAATACAGAAATCTCTTTGTGAGCCACCTGGGGTCCCCTGTGGCTCTCGTGTATGGCTTTTAATTGTGAACTAATCACCCAGAGCTTCTTGATGTGTTCCTAAGGTATCAATGGCACTTGGCGATAATTATCCAATTTATTTCTCTTTCACTGATAAGGTCTGTAGATTCCTGGAAAAATTAAAAGAAGGAAAGAGGAAAAAAAAAAAACCTTAAGATCTAGATATTAGAAGATGCAAAAGGTAAACTCCAGAGAGATACTGAAACTTGCAATGAGGGTTGCAGGGATTTCTGGTTTTCTGGCTTTTGGTCAGCGTGGAGCTATGGCAGTTAACGAAAACTCCACCAGAAAAGCACAGTCTCTCGGTTCTGAAGAACTGAGGGTGGGGTCTGGGGGACTCAAAAGGACTCCCAGGCCTGGAAAGTGCCTGGGAGGGCAGGCAGTGGCCTCAGGAAATGCCTTCTTCTTGGAGAGAAGGGAGAAATTTGAAAGGAAGAGGTATCTTTTGGAGACTTGTTGATAAAGGAAAATAATATAGTGGAAGGTGAAGTTAAAAGTCCCATGTAGAAACAAAAAGGAATCACAACATCAGAGGTCATTTAACCACTTCTCTTTACAGAAAAAACTCAATGTAAAAAATTGTTCATTACACTCTACGGTGTTATTTTTCCATTTCTGTAACAAAATTCCTGTGGTATTTAACTTAAAGAGAGAAGAAGTTGATTTTAGTTCACAAAAATCAGCACATGTCTGATTGGCGCTCTTGCTTTTGAGCCTGTGATGAGGCAGTCAGTACATCGTAGGGAAAGCTGCTAACTTGTGATGGCCGAGAGAGAGAGAGGAGAGAGAGAGAGAGAGAGAGAGAGAGAGCGCTCCCATAATCCCCTTGGAGAGAATATCCTGAAAGACCTGAACCCCCTTGTAGACCCCAGCCCTCCTCAAGTCTCCACCAAATTTCAGCATTGCTAAGCTGAGGACCAGCCCTTCACCAGGACCTTGGAGGAGCATTCCAGATCTGAGCTACAATGTGTACCAGGAAGGAGAATATCTGAGCTGGGAACACAGTAAACAGCTCTCTCTGGCTTCATTCCAATGGGCTCACAACTGTCCCCACCCTCACTCACCAACAGAAAAACTGGCGTCCACATTGACGACTACCAGGAACCAAAACAAGACTGAAAACATTTCAGCTGCTGAGAAATTTTTGGTGAAAAACTCTCCAAGAAGAAATACCCCTCCTAAGTCAAATGACTACACAGTCATTAAGCGATGAAAACTCTCAAATCAGGAATGTCAAATCTCTTTACAGAAATGTGAAAAAAAAGAACAAAGACAAAAAAGCCATTAAAGCATAAAATAAGAGTTGATTCAATGTAGGAAGAAAAAATGAGAGAGGGAGAGGGAGAGAGAGAGAGGGAGAAATATCTCAAAATCTTAATGACTGACAACTATAGGTCAAGAATATGGTGTATGAATGTGTAATTTTTTAAATGTAAGAAATGTTTACATAGAAATTCTTTTAGAAGAGTATCAGCACACAATGGAGAGGATAAATTAAGCCAGTAGTTGTGGTCTGTCAGCCCCAGACAGACAGTGGGTTTTCCAGCCTTTCATTGAAGGACGGTCAAATAAATGACTAGCGTCATGAATGAAAAGAGTTTCTCCACAGCTCACAAGTGGATGTCATTTCCCTCTGCAAATTTTGATGAAATGGATGGAAAAAATTGAGACTCAGCTTGGAAAATCGCACTTAAACATCGCCAGTTGGTGTTTTATTAGTTTTATTGAATCTACAAATTGATTTAGGGAGAACATATCTTTACAAGTTTGAGCTTTTTATTTCGTGAACAAAGTATTCATTTATTTAAGACTTGTATAATGCTTCTCAATAAGATTTTAGAATTTTCTCAGGAGAGTAATTGCATGTATCTGTTGGAGGTATGCCCCGGTAGCAGAACCCCTGATATAGGGAAATATTTTCATGTACCATAGTGAGAAAATTTTTTTTTTTTTTTTTTTTTAGGTTTTTTGAGACAGGGTCTCGCTTTTGTGGTTCAGGCTGGCCCTGAGCTCAGCCTCCAACTCACATCACAATCCTCCTGCCTCTGCCTCCGGAGTGCTGGGATTACAGGCGTGAGCCACCACGCCCGGCACTGTGGTATGTGCTACTGGTTGCTGCTGGGTGTGGGTCTCCACACCCAGTATTGTTATGTGGTTACCGGGGAATCGAACCCGGGCCCTTGCGCTTGCAAGACAGGCACTGGAACCACTGAGCTAACTCCCCGGCCCTAGTGAGAAAATATTTTAACAGGTCACAGATAATCCTTAAGGGGAAGATTAATGAAAGTGAGTCTGTCAGAGTTAGTAACTTCTCCCAGAAATACATTTAAAAGACAAGGTATCATGACTCAGTGGAAATTGTCCTTTCCATTCCTTAGAATGAAAGGCAGGCTCAGCATTAAAATATCAATCAATATTATGTGTCAAATAAACAGACTGAAAAAGAAAACTCATCCCACCATCTCAATAGATGCCTGCACAAAAATAATTTGACGGAATTTGACATCCAGTCATGGTGAATAAACATTCCCTGCCAGCCAGGAGTGGAAGGAAACTTTCCTAAACTGATAAAGAGCTTCTACAAAAAACAAAACCCTTCCGAGCGACATTATTCTGATCTTGAACTTGAAACTCTGAGCTAAAGGAAAACCTCTTCTTTACTAAGTCAGGGCGGCTCAGGTATTCTGTGGTAGGAACCCAAGTATGACCGAGAGGGAAAGCCAGAATATGGAGCGAAGCTGTTACTCTGTTGGGAGCCGTCTCCTACAGTGCCATGGCTGCCTATGCAGGAGAGAAAAGTCAGCCTGATTTCTGGATCAAGCCCAACATAGTTTACCCTCCTCAAGGATAATTACTGTCTTTGCCAGATTAAACTAAGAACTTTTACACACCCTCGTGCCAGATTAAACCAAGAACCTCTACACACCTTCACCAGATTAAACTAAGACAGTTGTCAGCACACCCCGCCCACCATTTCTTTATGATTAACCTTGAGATTAAACAAGACAAGGACTCCTCCACCCTTTTTTACTGACCTTTTCTTTTTTTTTTTTTTCTGTACATGTAAATGAAGCTAGTCGGCACGTAGGTGGTACTTAAGAAATGTATAAAAGGAGGCTGATAAATAAACGCGGCGTTCGCTCAGTATTGACTGATGAGCCCTTCCAACCCTACTTTTCTGCCCAGATTTATTTCTCATCCTAGCCCCCTCGGCTCGGCTGGCCCCGGCATTACTCCGAGCACACCTGAAGGTGGGGAGAGCCTTGGACCTGGGTCTCAGGGAGAATCTGGAGGAGTTTGGAGGGGCTGCCAGCGAGCTGAGGGCTCTCAGCAGGTTCCGGTGAGGGTCAAGGAGACCGGAATGTTGGTGGAGAGTGAGAGGGTGAAGTCCAGGTTGAAGTTCCAAACGGAGACAAAGATTCTATTGGGAGGGCTGGTGATTTAGCTCAGTAGTTACAGCGCCTGCCTTGCAAGCACAAGGGCCCAGGTTCGATTCCCCGGTAACCACATACAACAATGCTGTGAGTGGTGACTCATGCCCACCAGCAAGCGGTACCATATACCATAGTGCCGGGTGTGGTGGCTCAGACCTGTAATCCCTGTAATCCCAGCACTCGGGAGGCAGAGGCAGGAGGATTGCTGTCAGCTCGAGGCTGAGCTCAGGGCCAGCCAAACTACAAAAGTGAGACCCTGTCTCTAAAATAAAATGTTCAACAGCTAGGGAAGGTTGGAATTACTGTGAGGGTGTAAGTACTTAAAGTCTATCAGGATCACTGGCTTTGTCTGGTACAAAGATCCACAAACCCAACAAGCAAGTAACTCCACTCCTAAACTCTGATTTGGGGGGTCGGCGAAGAGGTCACTTGACCAACAATGGTCATTATGTCTGCACTGGTCACTGTCCCATTGCTGGGACAGATCTGACACAGCTGGAAAAAGAGGCTGGCCTTGTGTCACAGTTTCACAGTCATGGTTGGGCTGGTTCGAGGCAAAAACGTCATGGTGGACTGACTTCCTGCCGTTCAACTCATGGCATCTTGGGAAAAGCCCAGGAGGAAGAGACTGGGGCTCAGATGCGACCCCCCCCCACTTCATGCTCTCATGCCCCACTTCCTGCAGTTAGGCCACTTCCTAGTAGCCCATCCAGCTCTGAGCAGCCCGCCAAGCTGCTCAGGGAAGAGCGTAGTGTCCTCACGGCAAAGCCCTGACCCCAGAATGTCACATCCAGTCCGCCCCTAACTGGATGTCCAGCCACCCTGTCGGCCCGGCCTCCTCCTGGTGCGCCTGCATCTCAGGACCTTTGCATGCACTCTCCAGGGTCTGCATCAATCCCTCTCAGACATTTGCGAGACTTTTTCTGCCTACCTCCTTCAGATCTTTACTAATAATGCATCGTCCTCCATGGGGACTTCTTTAGCAATTCTAACTAAAATGGACTCTTAGTCCTACACTGACTCATTCCTTTTCTCCACCCTAGCTTTCTGCCTCCCGCAGCACCATTAGCATTCAGTGTACTCCACTGTTTGTCCGCTGATGTCTTGTTCTGACTTCCTGTCTGTGAAACCGAAGCTCTTTAGGGTTTGGGTATCTGTGCGCCCCAAGACTCGCTGTGCTGAGGAGGTGGGTGTGGACCGGCTCTGCGGCAGTCAGAGCACCAGGCTTCCGATCTTCATTCCAGGGCGCTACTAGAGGCTGCGCAGACCGGAGGCGGCCGGGCTGGAGATGATTGGGTGGGGATGGATCTGGGGACTGCATTGGCCCCGCCCCTCCTCCCAGCTTCCTCTGCGCTCCTGGGCCCCCGGGGCTGAGCAGGTTCCGGCGGATACACTTCCACGGGATGTTCTGCCTCGCGGCTGGTGGCAGTGGACCGCGGCCCCTGGACTGTAGACGGTGAGCGTCTTCTCCCTTCGTGAAACACACCCTGCCCAGCCGCTGTGCCTTCAACGCGTACAGTGGTCTCAGCAAATAGTAAGTGTTCAGCAAACATTTTCTCAAATTAATATTACGGTAGGTTGGGAAATTTGTGAACATTTTGAACAAAGAAGTGAAACTCCTTTTCTTAATAATGCACATTGGCGTGAAATTCACGCAGCCAGAGTGGACTCTTTGCAGTTGTATAACCTACTTGCATTTAATCCACTCGCGATCTGGTGCACCTGTCATTGCTATTTGTTTCTGCAAAACACTTTCATCAAGGAGACCCTGTTTCCTAGGACGTGCTTGCTCCAGATCCCTTCTCCCTGCAGCCTCCGGCCACCGAGGACCGGCTGTCTTCAGCCCTCGCGGCAGGCGCAGCAGCTCCTTGGAGCCAACAGACCTGGATTGAGATCAGCGTGCTCTGTGTCTGTCCCATCGATGGACAGTGATAAAGACACTTATTTTTCAGGGCAATCTTTTTATTTTTGGTATTGGGGATTGAACTCCGGGCTTTCGCTCTGTTCCACATCCCTCTCCCTTTTTACATTGTTTATTTTGAGACAAGGCCTTGTTAAATTGCCCAGGCTGAGCTTGAACTTGAGATTCTTTGCTTAGCTTCCCCGAGTACTGGGATTATGGATGCATTCCCCCCTCCGTCTTAATACCAAAGGCCCCCAGTCGTGGGGATCCTGCACACACATTTTGCGCAGAATAAGCCTTCTGTGGTGCGGGGCCTGCGCCAGCTCTAGCCACTGCCCCAGACCTGTCCCCTGAGCCCAGGTTCCCCATCTGCCCCACAGGACTGTGCAGCCGGGATACTGGGGTGCCAGGAAATCGAGCGACTGTGCTGCTGCCCTGACCGAGTTTCTCCTTGGGAGTGATGATTTGAAGGGTGACATTTTTCCCCCGGAACCGGGGATCGAACTCAGGACCTTGAGCTTGCCAGGTAAGTGTGGCGCCACTGAGTTACATCCCCGGCCTCCGGAATGACTATCTTAAATTATGCCATATAATCCCCCAACCTGTAGGTCAAACAGGTGTCCCTGCGCCAGGCGTTCCATCTCCTGTCCCCAGGTTGAACTCAGAAAGCACGCCTCAGGCGGGGTAGTGGTGGCACACACGTGTATTCTCAGCACTCTGGAAGGCTGAGACAGGAAGATCTCAAATTGGAGCCTAGCTTGGGCAACTTGGTGAGACCTTGTCTTGAAATAAAAAATCCTGAAGCAGCGTGAAGGTTCAGGGTTGAATCGCCGGCCCACCAAATAAGGCACCTGGAGCAGCGGGGACGCTTGCCAGGTACAGGCTGACGGGGCAGGCACCTGAACGTGAGGGGCGTCCGCCTACGGCCACCGGCAGAAGCACCGCGCCGGGTTCCTGTCATTGCACAATATGGACACCAGAGGGCGCAAGGAGACCAGCTTTGAGCGGCGGGCGCAGACAGCCGGGCTGGGCAGGAATCAGACGGACCTGGCAGGTCTGCTGTGGGGCTCCCCTTCCCCTCTGCACCCATCCCCACTTTCCTTCTTCTCTTTGCTCCCTCCCTTCTACCGAACGTGAAAAGTCCTGCTCCATTTTATCTGCTGCCTCCACGTTTGATGACTGGCAAGTGCTTTCTTCTCTCGTCTTTTCTTTTCCCGTCTGCACTAGATGTTGAATTCAGAGTCTTTGCACTGAGCTGTCTCCAGTCATTTCAAGACAGGGTCTTGCTATGTCTCTAAATTGCCCAAGCTGGGCAGAAATTTGAGAGCCTCCTGCCTCAGCTTCCCAGAGTGCTGAGATTACCGGCATGCCCAGCCACAGTACCGCCTTGTCTCTTAAGTCCCCATTCAGGAGTTGTTCTGTAACGTGCTTTAAAACGCTGCCAGCGAGTTTTCTCTTGCCATCCACAGAAGCATGCAGTTGTCAGGTTGTCACTCGTTTAGTATTTCGGGGTGGCGTGGCCTCCGGGTCTGGGGTGCACTGTGTAGAGACGCCTGGGCTGCGTCGCCCCTCGTTCGAGGTGGCACAGTGGGCGCGCATCGTCCTGCGGCCCTGGGCCCCGCGCTGGGCCCAGCCTGTGCGACCCGGCGGGTGCTGACAGCCCGAGGGGCCCCTCCCAGCGCTGGGGCGCAGCGGCTGACTGCTCAGGTCCTAGGAGACCTCGCCTGGAAAGCCACCAGGGGCTCTGGCCACCGACTGCCTCACAGCTTCGCCGCTCGCTCCGGCCAAATGGCTGCCCCCCAAATCCAGACGCCGGGCCCTAAGTCCTCAGAGCGGTAATATTTGGAGGTGAGGCTTTGGAGAGGTGATCGGGCCGGGAGAGCGTCCTCAGGAACAGACGGGCTCGGCGCCTCTTCCCCCTACGAGAGGGTGAGGGAAGGCTGGAGGGTGGGTGCGGCCCCTAAGCTGGGGAACCCATCTCCAGGGACGGGAAGGGGGCGATGCGCCGCGCTCTGGACACGCGGCGAGGACCCCTGGGTTCTCTCGGCTGAGCCCCTGCAGGGGCCGCAGGAAGCGGAGGAACTTGGGGCGACTGACGCGCGGGAAAGCGAGGCGCCCTGGAGAGGAGCCCGCGGGGCGAAACCGGCCTTCTGCCACCAGGGGGCGCTCTGCACCGCCCGTCTGAAAACTTTCCAAGGAGGTCGGTGCAGAAACTTGATTTTTCTGCTAAGTTTTCCTGGGCACCTCCTGTAGGAACAGGCAGGTAGAGCTCCCCGTGGGGAGGGGCGACCGGCTCAGCCACCGTAGAGAGTTACAGAGAGCTGCTCTTTGAGGTTTGATTTCTCATTAGGACTCTTAAATCAAAACGAAGAATTTCTATTTAACAAAAGACTCAAAGAGGGACCTAACAGATGGGTGACAGATTGGAGAGGACGTTTATCACCTGGGAGACTAATAAGGGATTAATAACTGCTCTAGATAAAAAATTCCCATAAAGCGACGACAAAACCAAAAACTTGCAGTCGTGTGCGAAGCAGGCAGAGGAGAATTCACTGGGGAGGAAACACCGGCATGATGTGAGCATAAAGGCGTGCGCGACGCCCGCAGTGATCAGGGAAACTCAGATGGTAGCACGAGCGAGACATGACGGGGAGCAGTCAGACCTGGCAGACTGGGAAAAGTTGGGAGGATGGCGGAACTGGGAGCAGCCCTGTGTCCACTGCTGGGGGGCGCCGGGCGCAGCCGGTGGGCTGGGAAGGAATTCGGGGCGGAGAGGCGCCGGGCTGCGGCCCTGGCCTGGAGGCGGCGAGGCTTGCTTTGATCTGCAGCCCCGAGAGCGTCCTTAGCGGCCGAGGCGGACTGCGCCAGCGCCCCCTGCCGGCACCTGATGTGCAATGCCGAAATAATACACTAAAGCCAACTAAAAATAGCACGCTGAGTTAAACATTGCAAGAAACAAAATGACATGCACAGCAAGCTGAAGATATCACGAAGAGGGCCCTGCAGAGGAAGAATATTGGGGTCAGTGAGGGGGACTTCTTTGGGGTGAAGTGGACAAGCCCAGTGATCTCTACCCCGCAGTCACTGTCTGTCTGTCCTGGGTGGTGGCTGCCAGTCTAGGGGGCGCAGACGCTGCGTTTCCTGCTTTAGCGAGGCCAAGATGGGCTACTCGTTAAGGTCGCCTTCCCAGCAACAGATGTCAAAAGAGCCACCTCGGTCAGGGTTCAGGTCCTGACAGGCTGGTCCCGGGACTTCCAGCGGGAAGTCCGGATAGTTCAGGACAAGTTCAAGGACAGCAGCCGATCCACTGAAGCTGACCACTCAGCGCTTCGCTGCTTCCTTGCAAGCAGGAATTCTAGCGGGGGTCGTGGCAGGTCGTATTTCCCATTAGTGTCCTGTCTTTGGCATTCCTGCCACCAAGACGGGGGGGGGGGGTGTTTCAGACTTGGGTGTGGTGGTACACACCAGCAATCCCAGCCCTGAGGGAGGATGAGGCAGGAGGACTGCAAGGTTGAGTCCTTCCTGGGTAACTTAACAAGACCTGATCTCTAAAACAAAAACAAAGCAAAGGCTGGGGATATAGCTCAGCAGCAGAGTGTCTACCTGTGCCCTCCCACAGTGCGGCAAAAAAAGTCAAGGGTCTGTGTTTCACGCCCTTATACCTGGGCACTGCACCGATGGCAAAGTGAGGCACAGAGCAATTAAATTATTTGCCCAGCATGACTCCTGCTAGTCCGTGGCAGAGACTGAGTTTGCTCAGCTGGCTTGGGTGTAGCCCCAGCCTACGCCATGACTGCATATCTCTTTAAATGTGGGGATCGTGTGTCTTCCTCTGTCCCCAGAGGACCTCAAAAGCAATGGCTGCAGCTCCACCTATGTGGCAGGGACAGTGCGGACCAGACCACAGGCCGCCTGCCACGGTGTGGGAGGTGTGTCCGTAAAGGAGCCAGGCGTCCGCTGTCACCTCCCTGTGCCATCAGTAACCAGCCAAGAAGCTGTCATGGATGACAGGGTGGGGCACCAGAGACACACCCTAGTCTGGCGACCCGGTGCCTACGGGCACCTTGGGGCTGGCAGGGGCTGCTGGGAGCTGCCCATTGCTCAGCGTTGTGGATTTCCCAGCCCTGGACTGTCGTTTCACTGCTTACCAGCTTTACCCCCTCCCTCCCTTATATCTCATCTGCAAAGTGAGGGAGACGGTGGTAGGAGCCTGGCAGAGTGCCGCTGGGATTAGATGAGGTGAATCCTGTGTAGCACTCAACACAGCGCCCGGCACAGAACCTGCATTCGGGTCATCTCCTCTGATCGCTGCTGTAATTCATAGCGGGCTTCCTCACCCACAGCTCGGCTCAGCCCTCTCCAGCCAGCCCCAGGCCTCGCTCTCTGCCTCCTGCATCCTGAGACTACTGTGTCATCTTTCCTTCTGCAGACAAAGCTTCTGCCGTTTTCCAAAGATGTCCATGGAGTTCTTCCATGAAGAAGTTCCTGGATCTGGGCCGGGGATTTAGCTCAGTTGTTCCGGCTCCTGTCTTGTAAGCGCAAGGACCCGGGTTTGATCCCCGGTTACCACATAACAATACTGGGCGTGGAGACTCACCCCAGCAGCAACCAGTACCGCATATCTCAGTGCTGGGCGTAGTGGCTCACGTCTGTAATCCCAGCACTCGGGAGGCAGAGGCAGGAGGATTGCTGTGATGTGAGTTTGAGGCTGAGCGCAGGGCCAGCCTGAACCATAAAGCAAGACCCTGTCTCAAAAAACCTAAAAAAAAAAAAGAAGTTCCTGGATCTGCCACATCCAGCTTCCCAAGGAGTTACCCAGGCTCAAGGCCCTGTGGTGCTCATGGAGACTTTGGGGTCACAAATCTGGGATCCATGAACGGTTTCCTTCCATGGTCCCATATCTGTGGCATGTTTAATGCCCAGTTCCCAGACGAAGAAACTGAGGCCATAACCTTCCCACAGTCACACGGGTTATGAATGGTGGATCTGGACTTTGCACATCCGTGGTCCGTCTGGAATCTCTGGTCTTACCTGTTATGTTGGCCTGTCCCCTAGACCCCACTCTGTGAGCCCTGGGACTTACAGGAGGTCCGAGCCTCGGCCTCGAAGACTCATTTCTTCACACAAGATCGGCGACACCTGCTGACATTCCAGCCACAGCATTTCCTCCATCGGCCCCTCTGGTGTTTGGCCATCTGTTTCCAGCACCTGTCTGATGATCTCTGTGGGGTGGACACATGGCCGGGAACCAAGCGACCGCCTCCACCCAGAAGCCTCTCCACGGCCTCCCTTCTGTTCTCTGTATTCTAGTAACCTCCTGAGACACGCACCGATTTGATACATTGCCCAAGACCCCTGAAATGGTCCCGTGCGAGGGTTGTGTGGTTTCAAATGCATCTTGGGCCAGATCAACCCAAGCTTCCCACCTTGGGGAGAGACCACGGTCCCTCCTGTACCAGAGGGTCTCCATGGAGAGGCTCTGTCCTCAGATTCTGTGACATGGCTAGTGAGGACATGCTCTTTGGGACACATGTGGGGGGTTTTTTTGGTTTTTTGAGACAGGGTCTCGCTTTGTAGTTCAGGCTGGCCCTGAGCTCAGCCTCAAACTCACATCACAGCAATCCTCCTGCCTCTGCCTCCAGAGTGCTGGGATTACAGGCGTGAGCCACCACGCCCGGCACTGTGGTATGTGGTACTGATTGCTGCTGGGCGTGAGTCTCCACACCCAGTATGGTATGTAGTTACCGGGGGATTGAACCCGGGTCCTTGCACTTGCAAGACAGGCGCCGGAACCACTGAGCTAACTCCCCTGCCTCTCATGTGGGTTTTGTCTGTGTGTGGTGTGGGGTCAAAATGCAGGCAAGTGTCCTCCCATCGGGCCCTGATATAGGCTCCCCTACCTCCCTGTCAGAGGCTGTGGGCTCCTGGTGTGGTTTGGCATCTACCAGCTCTGTAATCTTTAAAAATCTGCAAACATTCTTAACATCTTCTGTCTGTGAAAATGCACATGTTAATTGCGACCACTGCCTCTTGGGGCCTCAGACCGGGAACTGCGTTTGAAAGCTAGCTTGTTAGAGGCAGACAGAGCTTGTGGAAGTCATTACTCACACCTCACAACTGCAATCACTCTTCATTAACCGTATTTTTCACCTTTCAAAGCCCCAGAAATCTAGCCTTGAAATGTGAGGACTCAGGAGGAGCACAGCCCGAAACTGCGGCTCCTTTTGAGGAGGGTCGGCATCGAGTTGGGAGATATATGCTGATGTGTTACTTGTATCGTGCTCTTTTCAGCTCTTAAAAAAAAGGTTACAGAGTATGCCGGTAATCCTAGCACTCTGGGAGGCTGAGGCAGGAGGGCTGCAAGTTGGAGCTCAGCCTGGACAACTTAGCTAGACCATGTATCAAGACTAAAAATAAAAAGGTGCGTAGGTCCTGGGTTCAGTCCTGAGTACCACACATGTGTGCACAGACACACACACACACACACACACACACACACACACACACACATTAGATAATGTCTAAAGTTACTATTTTTGAAAAAGCAACCTCTAGAATTCTTTTAAAAGAAGATCACTTTGGGGGATCCTGGAATATTTCAGTTCTGAGGTTTACGCTGGAGAAAGAGGAATCAAATCTGGTGGCCAAGGTCACTTGAGGGTTTGCGATGAGATTCCAGCCGGTTTGGGGGCCTTTCCCAGGGATGGTGCTCTAGGCCGTTGTGTGTGACCCCGGATGTCTTGTTAAATGCAGGTTCTGGCTCCGAGGTGCTGGGTGGGGTCCAGGATTCTTTGTGTTTAACGAATTCACCCTCGAGGCTGGTGCTCCTGGTTCTCTGACTATGTTTTCTGTGGCAAGAGCACAGAGACACTTATGCAGGCTGCCCCTGAGCGTGGTGGCCTTTTGACTTTATGACGCTGCGATCTGCAGGCTGCATCATCCACTCGACAAATCAGCTCTCCAATGGCGAGTCTTGTTGTGGTGACATCTAGCAAGTTATGTGTAAGAAGCACGTCTTCAGCTGAACAGTTATCTTCAGTTTGCAATGAGCTCATTGGGAGCCAGACCCATGTCGGTTGAGGATCATCAGCACCAGCAAATTACAGGTGCTCCATATTGTAAACGCTGTAACTGCGTCGCTGAGGGTGGGCTCTAGGGGGATAAGGACGGCTCAGCAGCTAATGTCTGCTTGTGCTGGTGTGCGCAGAGGAGAAATGTAATCCTGCCTCGGAATCCGGTGTCTGGGTGGCTGGGCTCCTCGGGAAGGCCCCTCCCTCCCTGGCGATCAGGACGCCTGCCTTCGCGTTGGTCCCCACCGACTGAGACCATCCTTGGCACTTTGCCCTCGGTGCACAGCTGTGGCCCCACGGATCCTGCACACACTGCCCGGCTCCAGCTACCCGTCATCTGGGCCTTTGTCAGGGAGGAGAGAGGGCAGGATGCAGAACCTGCTGGAGTTAGTGGAGACCATGCTTGTTGGTTTAAACATTCTGTTTGTGCTCTTTAATTACATCTAAACTGAATGTTGCCTGGATAGATTCCTTGGCTTCTTTTAATAAATAAGTATTAATTGATTAGTTAGTTGCATAAGTATTTATCGAGTTCCTGCTGTGGCTGGGGACTCCGCCAAGGGCTAGATAAACGACAGAATGGACAAAATAGACATAGTCTCCGTAGGTGTCATCTGATATGAGGAGCAGGCAGCAAATAAACATCCACACAACTAATAAATACAGAGTTCTGACAGAGAGTGGGAGGCAGATCTGGGGAGTGAAGGGCACAGGATAAGGGGCTCAATTTTTTTTTTTTTTAAGACAAGGTCTTGCTTTGTAGTTCAGGCTGGCCCTGAACTCACAGCAACCCTCCTGCCTCTGCCTCCCAAGTGCGGGGATTCCAGGCATGAGCCACCACACCCAGCACTGTGTTACGCGGTACCAGGCATAGAACTTGGGACCTTGTGCTTTCCAGGAAGATGCTGGAACCACTGAGCTAAGTCCCCGGCCCAAGGGGCTTAATTTTGAAGCACAGGACGAGTAGGAGTCTGGGACTCCAAGCTCTTCCCGAAGCCCTTCAGCGGGTGTGATGGTCTAAATTCCCCCACCCCATGTCATGTCTGTGTTCTAATGCCTAATGTCACTAAATCTGGAGATGTCACTTTTCAGATATAATTGAAGTTAAATGAGGTTGTAAGGGTATGTCCTTATCTAAGGGAACTGGTAAAAAAAAATGGATCAGAGACTTGCTGCTCACAGAAGAAAAACCGTGGACAACCCAGCAAGAAAGAGACCTTCCTGAGCCCGGCCGAGCCGAGAGACCTCAGAAAGACCCTATGAAGCTAGTGCTTCACCTTGGACTTCCGTCCCCGGAACCTGGAGAAAGTGCATTTTGTGGATTAAGCCCCAGGATACGGTATTTTGGTTACAGCGGCAAAATCGGGGCTGTACGGCTTCCTACAAGGTCAGGAGCAGGAGCGTCAGTCTTCAGAGCAAAGGCTCTGGCTGTGCGGGCCTCTGTCAGCAGCTCCCAAGTTAGGTCCCCAAATTTGGACACCGCTGCGCTCACACGAGTGAGTGGCTCCCGAGGGAGGAAACAGCTTAGAAACAAGTTTCTTTTAAGGAAAGGACTTCAGGGCGTAAGCAAGGAGGACATTTTAACCCAAACCCAGTGTCGTGGTTCACCCTGAATTTCCTTACCAAACTCAGGTTTCCTTTCGGGTATGTACATCTACTGTCTCCGGAAACCCAGCGCCATTTCCCCGCCTACCATCAGGGACCACCAGATGCTTGTTGGGTTGTTGTGGTCAAGTTCTTAAGAACCAGAGGCCGCTGACGGTGACCCTTAGTTGGAGGGGCTGGCTGTGCCTGCACTTTGGCCATAGCGCCGCTCGGTACCGCTAGAGAGCACCCTCCAGCTACCCTTTGAGTTGCTGCGTGAACCTAGAGAGTCACTTAAACTGTCTGGAAACGGAGGTCTGAAGAGGTCCGAAGTGTAGGCCCAGGGCCATGACTGAAAAGCATAACATGGCTTGCATTCAGAAGCAGGGGTGAGTGCCCACCAGAATCTTTGCTGGAAATCTTGTTCATTAGAGTTGTCTGGGTGCCTGGAAATGGACGTTTCTAACAAGTCTCCAGGTTGTACTGGGCCTGTGGGTCTTGGAGCCACACTTGGAGAACCAGTGTGCTGGCTTCGGTCCACCAGGTACTTGCAGTCTCCATGGAGACGGCCCCAGGTCCAGGATGGGGGGAAACAGGAGGAGAGAGAGAGAGAGAGAGAGAGGGCATGAACTTCCTGCCCAGAGGATATGACAGGGAAGGCCACAGCGAATGGAAACATTCAGCTGTCCTGAGCAAGATGGGTCAATGCCGCTGTACAAGGGTCCTGTGGAGGAACAGAGCGGAGGTGAGAACTGCGTCCAGTTACACAGAAGGATGTGTTAGGCGGACAGGATCAGAAGGTGAAGTCGCAGTGGCCACGAGGGGGTGGTCAGGGGCAGAAGAATCCAAAATGGCTGCACATGAGCCAGCGCGCGAAGATCCACAGCAGTACTTTATGTACCACAAATGTGCTAGTAAAGAAAAGAGAGTTGAAGGCCTGGCTGGTCATTGTGGTCACTGGTTTTTCACAGTCCTCTTTGTGCCTGAGCATCGGGGAGGGCAGCAGTGGCCACCACATGGAGGGGACAGACAACCATGTACCCAACTCCGAAGCAGGCACCCGTCAGGACAGTGGGGTGGGGATGAGGGAGGGACACATTGGCTGGTGCCCGTGTGAGGGATCGAGGAGGAATTGGAAACACGCATCTCTACAGCTTTGAAAAAGAGTATGAAATTTCAGTCTCAACATGAACAAGACTGAGTCTTACAAGCTGAAAGTCTTACAAGCATGGAGCCTCACACTAGCAGAGCATTCCCACAACAGTCAGTGGGAAAATGGAACCTTGCCGTGTTCATATCCAGTCAGGACTTCATACCCTTCTTATGTTCATTTGGCTGTATTCCCTTGGGTCCTATTTTTAATGAACTCTGAGGGGAGGATACTTAGCTGCTGAGGGAGGCTGTATTTCCAACTGTCTAAAACCCTCCTTGGATGCTAGACTGGGGGTTTTGATTAGTCTGGGTTGTCTCGAACAAGCAGTTCCATTCTCTGTGAACCTATTCTTTTGTTTCATATCCCACAGCATTAAAACCAATTATTCAGTACATGTAGTGTTAAAATGCAAGAACTTGTGTTTTCTTAACAAATGAAATTTACAGTCTCCATGGGAACGATTATCATCAAATACTTAATGACTTTATAAAAAGAAAATGAAGCCAAATGTATGTATGGAAGATGCAATAGTAAATTGGTTAACATGAAGGCTACAGTTTCTAACACATCCAGCAAGACTTTCATTAGGCAGGAATGATAACTAGATGTCTTTATTGATCAGAAATGCTATTTGAGTCCTGTACTTTTTTGAGTTGGGAAAAATAATGTGAAAGCAAATGCAGATGAAAACGCATCTTACAAAGTAACTTGTTGGGGTGACTGTAGGATGAAACTCTGTCTCTCCTGTGCTGATTCTAGGAAAGGGGCATGAAATACTGTAGTCACTTTATAATAGTTTTCCTGTAGCTGAGACACAATAACTCATACCCAAATCTAAGGGAGAAGAGTTTAAGTTTAGCTCATAGTTTCAGGTGATTCAGTTCATGGTAAACTGGCTCCACGACAAGAACATCATGGTGGAAGGGTGTGGTGGAGCAAAGCTGCTTGGTTCATGGTGGCCGGGAAGCAGAGCAGGATACAGCACTGGAGGAGAGCAGATGAAGATGTCCAAGGTTATGTGTCTACGACCTACCTGGACACACCCAGGAGCATTGTTATTAATCACCAGGAGTATTTTAAACCAATGAAATGAACAAATCACAGTTAGTGATCATACCTTGTGGTTGCTGCAGCTTCACCCTTCCTGTGATCAGCCGTGGTCTGAATACATTACATGGAAAATTTCAGGAATAAGCTATTCATGGTGCAAAGTTGTGTGCCATTCTGAGTATGAGTATCATAGAAAGATCAGCTTTCTGCTCTACGCTGCTCAGAACAAGAATGAACCCTTCATCCACAGCATTATACTGTCTGCCACACCTCCCCATGAGCTACTTGGCAGCGATCTTGGTCACCAGGTTGGCTGCTGGTATCGCAGTGTTTAATCCTTACTTTAATTAATAACAACCCAAAGGACAAGATGAGTGATGCTGGAGATTTGGAAAATGCTAAAGAGAAGCTGTAAAGTGCTTCCTTTAAGTGAAAAAATAAATGTTATCAGCTTTGTGAAGAGTGGTATCTTCAGGTTGGTCTGTTCAACAGTGGAAACAAAATCTATGGGGGAAATTGTGAGGAAGGACAAAGAATGTTTTGCGAGTTTTGTCAGTGTAACTTGAAAGGTATAGCCATATACGTGATACATCCTTAATTAAGATAGAAAAGGCATTATGCTGGTGTGGGTATAGATAGGAAAAAAACAGTATGTGCAAGACTCTGCACCAGCTACAGTCTCAGTTGTCTTTTGGAGAATCTTTGATGTGTGTCCTGAGGAAAAGGGAACTCTGCAGTCAAGAGAGCCCAGACCATTGGAGTATCATAAAATAAGGACATGCTAAAAACAGTTAGTCAACCAAACAGAAAACCTATAGCAATGGGGTATGTCAAAAGGACACAGAGACCCCTAGAAAAATCCCCAAAGGCTAAAGCTAGAACATTTTGAGCAATAAAGTAATTAAGAGTGTTGGATGATACCTTAGGTTAAAAAAATCTATGAGCCTGTCTCTAGGGGTGGAAAAAAATAATCTTTTACTCATCTTAGGTTCTCTGACTGGAACCTTAGAAATCATTCTTGCCAAAGATGAATTAACAAGACAAAATCAAATGGAAGTTTATTAATACATGCATTGTGCATACAAATGGGGGCATCCAGTGTCATGTGACCTGAAGGAATGCCCAGTACTTGGGCATCTATTCTGCTCCAGGCTTCACAAAGGGAAAGAGGCTTTGGCAAAAGAGCAAAGAAGCGAGACTGGCACCAGGAAAAGCATGATCAAGGAGGACTGTGTAGAAGGTTTCATCTGTTGACTTAAGTTGGGTATTTTTTGCTATTGATAAAACTTATTAAAAGGGTTCTCTTGTTTTTTTCTGGCAGGAGAGGAAGATACTTTGTACAAATGGAAGTTACCTTTATCAGTATAAATTTCCTTTGCAAAAGAAAACTTGTGCCCTGTTTTTAGAGGTTTTGCTGCAACTTCTGGTTCTCAATGGCTTTTATCTCAAAATAGTCCATATGCCGGAGAGGCGTATCTTGGTTTGGCCTATTTCAATATTCTTCAAATCTATATTGATATCAAGAAGTGATTGTATAAATAAATAGGAGAGAAGAGATAAATCTTCTCAGTTCTCAGTATGTGGATAGTCCTCTCTCAAGAAAGTAAAGCATGAGTTCCCACTTCTTAGATTGTGGCCAAGTGTAGAGACTTCTTCTTAAAGGTTAGTCGCAAGGTAAGTAATTTGACAGTGTAGAGCCTGAGAAAGTCCACCTCAGCGTGGGTGATCAAGGTCAAGGTCAACCCCAGCAGTGAGGTCATGTTGATAGCATGCACACTTTTTAATGATATGACAAAAATAGGCTTCATTTCTATCACCTTTCCAAAAATCAGTAGCCCCATCCTAATCATGAGAAGAACATCAGAAGCAGATCCCAGTTGAGAGGCATTGTAGAAAATACTAATTAGCATTCTTCAAACTTATCAAGATCATCTACAACAGGGAAAATCTGGGAAACTATCCCAGCAAACAGAGTCTAAGGAGAAGGGATGATTAAATGTAAGTTGTATTTTGTATCCTGGAACAGACAGGAGATATTTGGCAACAACTAGGTAAATCCTTGTAGACTGCATTGGTAGAGTTAATGCACCAATACTGATTTCTTATTTGCATCAAGTCTACTATATTCGAGTCACATGTTAAAAACTGGGAAACTGGGTATGAGTATATGTGAAAACTCTCTGTACTGTCTTTGCAATTTTTCTGTAAACCTGGAACTGTTATAAAACAAAGTTTATTTTAAAGAAAATGATAGTTCTGTCGATAAATAAGGCTCACAGAACTGATCCACCGTGGTCAGTGGACAGTACTGTATAAGAAAGCAGGATTGATAGAGTATCTCTAATAAAGAGTGAAAAACGGCAGTTGAGTTCATCAAATGTCATGGTACAAATGCTGGGAAGGGTCAGTTCAGTAGGCCTGGATCATTCAAATCCCATGTGTTCTAAAGTTGCCAGAACTGGCTTTGAGGGATAGTCTCCTGGGAGGTCACCTCTGAGCCTTTGGGATAGTCTTCCTGGTAAGAGCATCTTTGCATATTTGGGGTGCATGGCCATGCTGGAAAGTGTGTGCTAGCCATGTGACGTATGCTTAATGGTTGAGCTACACTATACTGGTTTGATCAGCTGGAGACTGGACAGCTAAGGTCCATTGTATGGGAGTTCCATGGCCCATGAAACTGGCTTGGACATGGGTGGTACAGACATAACAGAGCATCACTGGGCTGCTTATACCACCTGATGGCATATCTCATGCTACCTAATGAGACAATTGTGCACTGTATGACTGGTAGTTCAAGTGAATGGGAACATAGCTCATTCAAATCAGAGCTACCCAGCAGTGTAGCATAGGAATTACAGCCTTATCGTGAATGTGTTAAACACTCAGACACTAGTTTTGAGTACACTTCCTGTTGGCAATCCTTCATTTGATGGTTTATCTTGATTGGCAACTTGATCAACCCAATAGCCACATGTTAAAGGAGAGCTTTTTTTTGAGACAGGGTCTTGCTTTGTGGTTCAGGCTGGCCCTGAGCTCAGTCTAAAACTCACATCACAGCAATCCTCCTGCCTCTGCCTCCCGAGTGCTGGGATTACAGGCGTAAGCCACCACGCCCGGCACCGTGGTATGTGGTACTGATTGCTGCTGGGCATGAGTCTCCACACCCAGTATTGTATGTGGTTACCGGGGGATTGAACCTGGGTCCTTGCGCTTGCAAGACAGGCGCCGGAACCACTGAGCTAAATCCCCGGCCCCAAGGAGAGCTTTAATGTGGCTCATGTTCTCAGGGGGATCAGTCCATGGTTGGCTGCAACATCATGGTAGGAGGGCGTGGCAGAGCAAAGACTTTTAGATCATCATAGAGTACTTGAGATGATACCTCCATGAGCTGCCTAGACATACCCAGAGGTATATTCTGCCAGTACCCTAGGCAGCTCCCAAGCCAATCAAGTTGATCTGGCCAAGCATAAACATCACAGTGTGGTTGGATAGTGGGAGCATCTGCTCCCTTCTTCTTTCTCTTAGGCTGTTCCTCTGCTCTCTGCTTTTCAGATGCCAGGAGGTGAGCCCTTTCCTCCACCTCACTCTTCTACGGTGATATTTCTGCCTTGGAGGCAGCCAAGCATGAACTAAAACAGCTGATGCTGGGAGCCACCATCAGTCCTTTCTTCTTTAATTTGTGCATGTCAGATATTTTGTCCGAACCCCTGAGAGTAGACCATGGCCTTTCTTCACACAGGCTTTTCTATTTCAATTGCTGGGATGATTACACTCTATCTGGGTGGTTCCACTTAAAGACAATTTGCAGTTTGCATCTGATGTTCATGGATGCCATCCTCTCAGTTTTCCTTTTCTGATTTTAATTTTTGTCTTTTTGTCAGATAAACCACAAGCATGAGTATAACAGCTTTTTTGAGCTGTAGCAAATCATCAAACCCGAGGAGGATTGTGGGGGTCTTCAGACAGCAGCCAGAGCCTCCAAACTCCCACATCTCAGCAGCTGTACTAGAGGAACAGGCTGTGTCTTGCGAGGGACCTCCCTCACCTGATCATTATTTGAGAATATAAATTACCTGGCCAATTAGCCAATTTATCCATTTCCCTCCATTAATCCCCAATCAATACCTCCAAACTTAGAAAAGCACATATTCAATCTCCTCTTCCTTCCAGCTCCCGACAACCATCATAATTTGGAGGTAATTTGGTCCAGTTATAAAAGACACACACAAAGGAATTCAATCATTTTTCTGCCTGATAAATCTCCACTCTCCCTAAGGACATGAATGCTACTCGCCCTCCTCCTGATAGTCCATGTGTGCAGCGCCTCGCTCAGTGGGCTGTTAAGGGCTTGAGAGAAGTTCTGCTTCCTGGCTGGGGAAGAGGGAGAATGGAGGGAAGGTGGGAATTCTGGGAAAGAAAGAGAAAAGCTGAAGAGATTAGTAGAAAAGAGCCGAGCTGGGACCACTGCTGCTGGTGAGGGCTTTGTGGGAGGGAGGTGTTTTAGTCAGTATCTCAAATCTGTCACGGGAAGCTGTTCTCAGCTTCAGCCGAGGAAGAGAGTGATGCAGTGGGAAGTCGAGGGCCCGAAAGGGGGATTATTTGAGCTGCCTTTCCTGTCTTTTAGCCACTGTGCACTCTGTTGCCCTAGCCTGACCCCTCCCAGCCAGCTGGAGGAGTTTAAGGCCAGGTGTAGGCCAGCCCATGGGACTTGGTGGGAGAGGCCAGTCCCTGGCTGCTGGGGATGAAGTTTCCTACTGAAGAGTTGAGCCCCGGTGTTACCAGCTGGAAGTGCTGGGACATATTTTCAGGTCTTTGGTGTCACGAACAAAGAACTGGACACAGAAAAGGCAGTGAGGGTGTACATTTATTGAAGGCAGAAAAAAAAAATTCATCCCACAGGGTGAGAGCTGGTGGTGAAAGGTCTCATAGTCAACGGTAAAGCTAATGGCTTAAAGCTAACAGGCCTTTGGTATTCAAAACCTAGAGTGACTTCTCCTTCATGCAAATAAAGCACTGGTCCCTGGGTCCTATCAAACATTTGGCCTTCTGTTAAATTTAAACTATCATATTGAAGAATTCTCATCAGATGCAAAGAAGGGTCAGAAATAGTGTCTTTTGATTGGCTGTGCCCACAAATAAATGAAAGGTGGAAAGCAGCACTTTTCTGATTGGTCCACAGCTCAAGTGTCTTGAGTACGCTGACATTTTGCCATGTTCATCTGCACATTATTTTGGGGGAAACACCTTGTCCAACTTGTTAACGGGTTTTTGTGATCTTTGACACAGTCCATCCCAATAGGTGTCCGCTTTGACCTGGCCCTAATCACCCTCCACGTTTGGAGATAAAAGTGTAGTATCAAGAGGATGAGGGAATTGACGTTTTACTGTCAGCAACTCCTGAGGGTTAGTCTTACCGACTCAGCCTTCTCTTGGTTTGACCCATCATCGGTCCATGTACTAAAACCACGAGCAAATTACTGTTTTCCTGCCCACGGTGTGTGGTAGAGCTCATGACAAGAAGGCTGACTGTGCACGCGAAAGAAGGGCTGCAGCCACTGCTGTTGTGGGAGCCTTTGTGTGTTGAGCAAGTGGCTGGGTCCTTAGGCCAGTTGCAGAGAAAAACTCTCAAGCTCTGGCAGGGCCACCTTCGGGGCGGGGACAATCCGCTGTCCTTGCCAGAACCTGATGCTGCTGAAAGACAGCATGGTGACTTCTTGCTTCTTCCAAGGAGGGGGCCAGTTGGAGATTTTTGTTCCTAGTTTCTGCCTTGGAAACCAAGAGGAACGTTTCCAGCTGGGTTTAAACATATTAATTCCCAAATTGAGTTTGGCTCTCCTGCTATTTAAAAATCCTATTTGGTAAGCACTTCACAGAGCAATAGCTCTGAAAGAGAAAGATTACTTTCCCATTAGCCTGGCTTAGTAGGATGCATTGTTATTCAAAAGGCAGTCAAAGGGAATGTAAGTGGGGTGTGGGTTTCAAAGTCTAGGTGAGAACCGGTCTTCTGGAAGCCTGGTCCCCCACGGCTGGAGAAGAGAGGGCCTGGTGAATCTACAGAGCCTTCCACAGCACCGGGGGCGGCTGAACTGTGTTCAGCCCATTTCAGCTGGTCCTTGTTGGGAGGCTCCACCGATAGCCCTGCACCAGCATCTGCCTCCCTCACTCGTAGGACCATTTAGAAATGTGCTGCGTGACTCAGTCCTGTGTGAAACCAACCCGTCACCGCCGCTTCAGGAGAAGAGCCCCAGACTGTTGCCGCCATGCCACTAAATCCAGCTTGCTCCTCTTCTGCTTGGACAAGACAGGTAGAAGGACAGGAGTTTGGTTTGTTTTGCTGTTGATAGTGGGATGAGTGAGGGTGGCAGGAGAGAGTACTCAGACACCCTAGCAACAAGTTTTAATATTCCATCTTTTGAAAACTTGAGATTTTTTTTTAAAAAAAAACATTGACAGAGAAAATGAACTGTGATATGTTTCATAATTTATGTGGTGGATGTACATTGCTTTTGATAGCTCTAGCATCTTTACTGTGCTTGCAGCTTTTTTTTTTTTTTTTTTTTTCTTGGAAGAGGCCTCCTGTTTCTCCACCTACCACACCTGGGATATTGGTTGCTGGTCTATATATTCCCAGGTGCATCCTGGACGGCCCATGGTTGTTGACTGACCTGTAGGCTTTGCTCACGTCAACTGCTCAGCCTTGTGTCTACCAATCTTTTCCTGGGAAAATGGCCCTTGATCGGCAGGGGGGAAGATTCGTACCTTCTTTCCCCTCTTACCTAACCTTCTGCAGGGTCAGACAGTGGCACAGATTAGAGATGGGATTTCTGTCCTTGAGACTGAGCCTGGTGGGCTGACAGGGTACATTCTGACGCATGGCAAGCTATGGGAAATAAATCAACCCAGCCTGGAGGTGGGGAGCCTTAGTTCTGTGTTGTTGCTGGGAGAAAATACTTGACACCCACAAGTGAAAGGAGGGGAGGTTTATTTCAGCCCACAGTGTGTAGAGATTTCAGTCCAAAGTCATTCAGCTTTCAGGCAGTGTGGTGTGGCTGTGGTCACTGCAAATGGCAGAGTCACTCTGAGCCTCCATTTTGGCTCAAATGGACACAATTCTGATACTGAATGCACAGAGCTTGTGTTTCTACAAATATTGAGAAGTGAAACCATGAGCCACAGGGGGCGGTTAGGAGAGTTCTTGCTGGAAATAGTAAGAACAGCTCCTGGATTTTCGGAGGGCCCCGAGTCACATGACCTGTCAACCCAGAGCCACACACAGCGAAGTGGAGAGCAGGAATCACCCTATTGTTCAGCGGCCACGTGTTGCAGGTAGCTCTGTGGATTTAAAATGCCCATTGAAACTTAGTTTTCCAACCCAGTTATTCGACATGTAGGATTTAAAGAAAACTGAGATTTTAGAGGAAAACACCCTGAGTTACTTTGCATTTTAAGTTCCTTAGAGCTCAAGAGCATAGAGTAGCCACATTAGTAGGGAGAGGGCTGCATTCCGTGCCGCCTGAGGAAGTTCATTCAAAGTCCTCATTCACTGTCTCTTCTTACTTTATTTCTTACCAATATGACTGGTCGCCCAACTCTATTTCAGGCCTTGCTCTTAGAGAGCTGTCTTACTCATAAACTAGGTAAAGTATTTTCTGGAATTCGGGCATCACCAGTGCATGCCATTGGACCACCTCTGATTTTGGGAGCTGGTAACGCTAGAAAGTAGCACTACGCAGAGTCCTTTCTGCAAGCCGGAGGAGGAGGCTGTTTAGTGGCAGCAGTGGCTGTGATTTCCTCAGCGAGGATTCAGCCAGGACTCAGCCCTCGTGTGGCCAGTGGGGTAGGCTGAAGTCTCCTGGCCCAGCTGTGAGGGCATCTCCATGGCCCGTCTGTGCCTGCACTCTGGATGTCATCTGGCCTAGGAGTCTGGTTTTCAATACTGGACAGCAGTTCTCTTGCCTCAGCCTCCTGGTGCTGGATTCACTGGCCTCCACCACCTCACCTGATGAAGCTCCTCATCTTGAGTGGATCCCAGAGCAGGAGAAGGCTCCGCCACAGGCCCAGGCTGCTCAATAGACTTTTCTGCCCCTTGGGCCATAAGATCCAACAGATCCAATCCAACGGCAGGTAGGATGCCCTTTGTAGGCCCCGGTTTGTGAATTCTCAGGCTGTGGGTGCTAAGCTCTGCCACCCACCACAAATATGCACTCCCACTTTGAGAAACAACCCTGGGCCTGTTCTCATGGCCTTCAGAGGGTCTGAACACTTGAGATGGGCTCTCTACTTACGGTGAAACCTGAATTGCCCATTATGAACTGTGTCATCGAACCCAACAAAGTTCGGGGGCAGAACAGCACTCTGTTACCCCACAGCCCCTACAGGGGCAAGTAAGCCATATTACGTGGTGGATGAAATGCCTGTGGTTCTCACTCCTGCCACGTGGTCTTCAGTCCCCCAGCCTGCACCTCTGGCCTCACAGAGTTCTCTATAGCCTGTTCAGGGAAAGGGGAGGCTCAGGCTGGTCAGACATGACAGGTAAGTACCACCCTCAAAAGAAGTTTGTAGTAGTTCAGTTTCTTTGTAGAACATGCCTGACAGACAGTGCTGAAGGGAAATTCTCCTGGTGGGCAGGACATTAAGCAATGTCCCTGGTCATTCACTCTGCTTGGACAGAAAGATGACCAGGCTCGTGAGCTTTGGTCAGTGGTTTGACTAGATGCTTAGGGAGTGGAAGGAATATGACTAGATGATTGGTGACAAAGAAATCTAAAGAAGTATGTGGACAGACCTCCCCAAATGGGCAAAAAAGTGACAATATAATTAAAATGGACAGTTTCTTTATAATATGTATTGCTGTAAGATTCTTTGAATTTATCCTAATTGGACACTTTTCAGTGTCTTGAATTATTTGGATGTCTGTTGCCTTCTGAGTTTGGGAAGTTTTTTTTTTTTTTGAGACAGGGTCTCGCTTTGTGGTTCAGGCTGGCCCTGAGCTCAGCCTCAAACTCACATCACAGCAATCCTCCTGCCTCTGCCTCCCGAGTGCTGGGATTACAGGCGTGAGCCACCACACCCGGCACTGTGGTATGTGGTACTGGTTGCTGCTGGGTGTGGGTCTCCACACCCAGTGTTGTTATGTGGTTACCGGGGAATCGAACCCGGGTCCTTGCTCTTGCAAGACAGGCGCCGGAACCACTGAGCTAACTCCCCGGCCCTTGGGAAGTTTTTGAAAATAATATTAAAAAAAAAATCTCTATAGTTCTTTTCCCCCTTCATTTCTGGAATCACCACAATATATATATACATTTTTTATGGGTGAGGTTGATGGATTCCCATAAATACCTTAAGTTTTCTTCATTTTTTTCTCGTTTGTATTCCCATGGCTTCATCATTTGAAATGGCCTGTGGTCTTTTAGTCTTTTAATTATTCCCTTTAAATCAGCCAGAATTTGTTTCTGCAGCTTGACCTCCCGTCCCTGGTTCTGTGTTGTGTCCAGTGCGTGTCAGGATGGAGAGACTGCACAGGAGGTCCATGATGAGCAAGAGGACACTCATTCGGAGGCTGTGCATAGCTGTGCTTTTCCCTGAAATGCTTACCCAGCTCTGGGCATGGGGACACTTGCTGGGTCGCTCTCTGCCTCTGTAGAACATAGCTGAAGTTTCTAGGGACAGACCTGACTGTTAATCAAGGACCATCGTCTTCCAGCGCATAGATGCTCTTTGGAAACAGAGGACCTAGCACTCCCGCCATGGATGGCATCAGATCTACATTTTAGTAAGACTTTGCATGACTCTCTCTGTGGTAAGGAAGCAGCACAAATGGGGTGGTCCTCGGCTTGCACGCTTCGGCTCCTAAGCCAGGGGAGCAGCACACACAGAGAAAGGTCTCACCTGCCGTGACCCATTCACCACTAAAAATGTTCTACAATCTCTCAGTTTGTGTTTTCTTCCAGCCCAAATCCTCCATTAGTTAGCTAAGCCTTCCCAGAGCTCCCAGATTAAATGGTTCTCTTCTTGAGAAAGGTTCAATATTTGCCCATTCAAATTAACCCGGCTTTAGCTTTTTTTCATCGAAACATCTCTCCAAAGGTAACACCGTCATTGCTTTTTGAAATGTAGTTTAAAAATTGAGTACAAACCTCCTGTTGTGTTTTCTGGATTGCCATATGAAAAAAAAAATTTTTTAACCTGTGAAAGTTTTAATTACTTGCATTTGAGATTCCAAGGTTGTCTCAGGATGCAATTAATTTTAATCAGGAGTCTAAGTTTGTCATTCAACACAATTACTCCTAATTAAGTGATTTTGTATTTCACTTCTTTGTCAATTGATGTTGATTACTTATTATCAAGTAAACTCAATATGTTTATGATAATTTTATTAATCAGACAATGCCTGCTGTTCAGTAGCGGAGCTATATTCAGGAGGCCATGTCTGGGCGCCTTGGAATGTTGGGAAGTCTGTCCAGACAGCAGGTATATATTCAACTCCTGCATGTCTAGCTCTGTACTGGGGAATGTTAGGGTGGAAGATGTTTAAGAAAACCTCTTAAGATACATTTTTGTAGCTGAGATGTGCTGTGTGTGTGTATATTAAGAAGTGTGACTTGTGTTGGACATTTGCACACCTGGGCCCCAAGGATGTTCAGAGCATGATGGGTCCAGAATTTTAAATCAGTACTAAGGGCTGAACCAAGGCCTTTGCACTGAGCTCCATCCCCAGCTCTTTTAACGTTTTTTTTTTTTTTTTTTGAGGCATTGTCTTACTAAGTCACGAAGGTGCCGAGGCTGAGTTTAAACTTACTTCTGCCACAGGCTTCCAGAAGGCAGGGATCATAGACATGCGCCATGATACCTGGCTGAACTCTGGTTTTTAATAAGATAGTTAATTCTGGAAGGTGATATGTGTGCCTGGAAAACATCTGTGTCCTGCTCGTGGAAAAGATGTGCGGCCCCGAATCCCAGTATGGCATCCTCAGTCTCCACTGTCTAGTAAATCCTTAAAATGGGAATAAAATGCTTATTTTACAAAGTTATTGCCAGATCTGAATCTGCTGCTGCCTTTGTACTTCCTAAGCTGCAATTCTGAAGGTTTGATGTCCTAGGTACCTGCTGAGCAGGGAAGGGTTTGGGGATGCTGACCTGAGCCCCACACAAGGCAAGAAAGAAGAGGTTTCCCGGAGCCCAGAGCTTTAACACATAGTGACAGGCTTCTTAATGGGAGCTCATGGCAATGAACTAGGTAACAAGAATTTGACAGCAAGGAGACAGCTCGGGCCAAGATCTGATTTCTAGTGACAGAGAGTAACTGGAGAAGAGCTTCGGCAGGAAAATGAATTCTGGGAAATGTGTTCCTCTGCCTTGCAGTGAGGCTCCCAGGACCAGCCAGTGCATGTTGTCAAGGCCACCTCCGGAGAGTCAGAGTCTCTTCCTCTTCTTCCTCCTTTTCCTCCTTCTCCTCTTCTCCATCCCCCTCCTCCTGTTAGATGCTGTTTTTTTTTTGTTTTGTTTTTGAGACAGGGTCTCACTTTGTAGTTCAGGCTGGCCCTGAGCTCAGCCTCCAACTCACATCACAGCAATCCTCCTGCCTCTGCCTCCCGAGTGCTGGGATTACAGGCGTGAGCCACCACGCCCGGCACTGTGGTATGTGGTACTGGTTGCTGCTGGGGTGAGTCTCCACGCCCAGTATTGTATGTGGTTACCAGGGATCGAACCCGGGGCCTTGCGCTTGCAAGACAGGCGCCAGCACCACTGAGCTAAATCCCCCGCCCTGGGGGCCCATGACTTCTCACTGCTCCTCGGGCTGCTCAAGATGCCTTAGAACACACATTCTGAGAGCCATTGTCTCAGAGCAGCAAGGAGAACCTGTTGTCACGCTGCAAAAAGGACTTGTGAGATGAGAAAGACCGCTGTTACCACACTCAGAAAATAAATTCCTCTCTGTGTTTTGTAGCTGGCATGTCACTTGTGTTTCCTCTTGAACATCTCTTTCTTAGGAAGCCTGTGGTCACCCCACAGGGGCAAGTCTCTTTGTTATCTGACGTCAGGTCACCCTCTGCTCCCCTATCATTTGTCGTAGTCCCTCTAAATGCCAGTGTCCCCACTAGACTGTGGCACGGGCTGGCCTGTTCCCTGGCTTTCCCTTTACTACTGGGAAAAGGAAATTTATCAGCCATCTCCATGTGCCAAGCTTTGGGCTTCGAGTTCGTTAAATATGATCCTTAGAACAGACCCAAGAGGTAGTGATTATTCTGTCGCGCTATGCACAGGTGGGGAAGGAAGGTTAAGGAAGACTGTCCAAAGGGTAAGAGCTATCAGGTCGGCAGAGTTGGAGTTCAAAGCCAGCTGACTGGCGCGAAGTTCTGTAGTCACTGCAGTGTACCTCATCCACTACTGTCCATTTCTGGAAAGTCCTAACTGACACTGAATTTTTTTCCCATGTGTTTTTAGACAATTGTATCTCCTTTGATGTGAATTATTTGCCCACGTCTTTATCTATTTATCTTCTTCTGTTTATTAGTAACAATCCATATGAAGTATTTTCATTGTTGTATTTCTCTTTTGATTTTATTTGTTTTTAGACATGTGGAGATTTATATTTTTACATGACCAAATAAACACAGGTCTCTCCTTTTGTGATTTTTTTTTCATTATTTCTGTTTTCTTTCTGATGGTGAAAATTATACAAAATTTTTTTTTAAATGCAAAACTATATAAAGATGAAAGTACGGTTACCCATAAGCTTTCCACCCACTTTATGACTATTGTTATTTGACATTATGACATATTTTCTTTCTTTAAAATATATATAAAAGGCTAGTTATGAAATGTATACATAGTTTTTAAAAATATTTAAATCTTCATTGGTACATTATGAATATACATTTTCATCACATTTAACATTGAGAGTTTATACCAGATATGACATGATTTGATTTGCATTTCTCCCCTTCCTCCGTACCCTGCAACCCCACCCCTATATACATAAGCTTTGTTTCCTTTCTTTATTAGTCACATTCTTTTTCCCCTCATTATTTACCCCCACACCCTCTGTCCTTTTAAATATTTTCTATTTCACAATATCTACTATACATACTACAACTCATTTACATCTTCATTTTCTCATACTAGAGAAAAGATGCGATTTTACATAGAGTTTTAAGAATATTGATTTATAAAATATCTTTCCATCATGGACAGTGCTTCTGAGAGCATTCTTACACATGTCTCCTGATGATATATATAAGAATGAAAGTACTCCTTAGGCAAGTGTATGCTCCCTCCTAGATATGAAGTGGAACACTACCAGATGAACAGGTAAAATGTACTGTGCATGTATCAGTCAGTGCTTATTAGAGAAGCACATCATGCAAGCTATACAAATAACGGTGGACTTTGGACTTATAAGCTCATTGTATTCCTGAGGGCTGGTTGTGACTCAGGCTGGTCAGTTGAAGGTTTAGGCTCCTGTACACAGCCTGAAAAGTCTTTCTCCTGTAAACAGGCAGATCTCAGTGTCCTTAGAGAGACTGGCCCAGGATTTCTAATTGACCCCATGCACGAAAGGATGTCATGTTTCTTCCAGAGCTCTTTAAGGGTTAAATCTGTATCTGAGACCATCTGGAAGCACTCCTGGCTGGCATTTGGGTCTTAACTCAAGACTTTGGTCTTAATTTAAATCTAAAATTTGGATCATAACTCAAGTTGTTCCTATGTCAGACAAGTCATAACTTGAGGGTCCACTGTATATAAGAGTTTACAAGGTTAGCCTACAGTGGCCACTCACAGAGTCAGATGAGGAGAAGTGCTGTTTGTATGCTGCGGACCTGCAGGATCCAGTCGAAGGCCTGGAGCTCACCGTAGTGTCCTGTGGGAGTCCTTATCAAGAGGCCTGAGTGTCCTCAGTGGAAGGCTGAAGGGTCTCTTCTGGAGGCTGAAGAACCTCCTCTGAAGATACGAAGGAGCCTTCCTTCTTCAATTCCCTTTTATACCATTGCTGCAACAAGCCTGCTCACAATAGTCTCTGTCTTCAGTAAATCCCCTCAGCCACACTCAGAACTGTGCTGATCCAATGTAATTGGATGTTTCTTACCCAAGTTGACACAATCAGTCCTATCACAATACATACATGGTAGAATATTACACAGCCCTAAAGAAGAATAATACCATATCTTTTTTTTTTCCTGGAAAATGGGTAGAACTAGAAGCCATCATGCTAAGTGAAATTGACTGATTCAGAAAGCTAAACATGGCATGATTTCTCTCATGTGAGAAACTAACTAAAGAGGACAGCAAAGTAGGAGGCAGACCTCTGGAGACAAGGAAGCAACCAAGCAGGATTGCGGAGGAGAAGACGTAAGTGATGGGACTGAAATTAGGATATACTGGATACATGTACCAACTTACCCAAATAAACCCTACCATCATGTAGTATTAACAAGCACTAATAAAATGGACCAGCTCCTTAGAACCTTCTAGTTGCCTTCTCCAATAAAATCCCCTGTTCCGACCACCATTTTCTTTAGAAAATGATACTGATTTATGTCCTCATTCTTTTGAGTCTTTATAGTTTTACCTACTTCTCTATTTCACAATGTATTGTTTAGCTGTCACTATTTTTACACTTGATTTCTGACATTGGCTTCTTTGACTTGAGGTTAATATTTTTGAAACTGGTCCATGTAAACCAAGAAGGAAAGGATAGTTCATTTCATTTTTTGTACAAGGTTACAAAACATGAATAAACCCTGTTTTCTCTTCCATCCTACTGCTGATGGCATTTTGGCTGGTTCTAGCTTTTACTGCTGTGAACTTTCTTATACCAGTCTCCCGCTGTCCATATATGCGAGTGTTCTTGTGTCCACAAGAAGTAATACTTCCGGGTCATATAGAGACTTCCTATTTGTATGAAGAGCAGCACTTCCGGGTCATCAGAGTCTATGGACATTCAGTTTTCTACCTAATGCTCAATCTTTCCCAAAGTGGTCATGGCCATTGACACACTGTGTAGCAGTAAACAACTTGCTGTTGTTTCACATTCACTGAGTATTGCTCACATTAAAAATTTTCATAGTCAGGTTGGTGTGGAATAATATGTTTATCTTGTCAAAATGTTACCGTTCACATTTTCTATTTCTTACTGATGGTTTATCAACTCCTGAGAGTACTGTGTTAAAATACTCCCATATGATGACAGATCTGTCAATCAATTTATTCTTCTAGAGATTTTTTCCCCCTTTAAATATTTTGAGTCTATTTGGTTAAAATCACAACATTTTCTTGGTGAACTGAGCCTTATTACATAATGACCGTTTTGTCTTTGTGAGTATATTTTGCCTCAAACATACTTCTTTATTTGGAGGTACTAGGGATTGAACCCAGGACCTTTCCATTGAGCTACAACCCCAGCCCCCTTTCATTTTTAATTCATTTTTAATTTTCTCACGAAGCCCCTACGTTGCCGAGGGTTGACTTAAACGTATCATCCTCCTGCCTCAGTTGCTAGGGCCAGTGTGTGTTCCCTCAGGTGTGGCCTTGGGTTTGCCTTTGACTGTGGGGCATTAGTGAATTTGTGGGGCTCATGCCTCAGACCTCCATGTCTGAGTTGAGCCTGAACCTTTCGGGTGCCTCTGGGAGATCAGTCACCTTGCCAGGGCCTCTGGAAATCCAGGTGGGAGGTGGAGCTCTGACTTGGAAAGGTGCTGCTTTCCAGCCTTGTGGCTTTCCAGGGTGCGCTGGGGGTTTCTTGGAGCAGGGCGGACAAAACCCTATGCAGAGCAGCCCGGCCACCTCCCAGAACACCTGGACATGGCATCACCTGCTGCGATGGCCTGGCTGGACCTTGCTCCTCTGCTCCCGTGGGAAGATGAGGACTATGCTGACTGCTGTTTGTCACAAGAGCTACTTCTGCTTCCAAAGGGCACAGCCTCCCCTCCCCCTGCACCCAGGTAGAGCTCAGCTGCTGAACTTCATTGGCGGAAAGGAAATATGTTGGTCTGTCTTCTGGGAAAACACTTTTCATCTTAAATTTTAAAATTAAGCCACCAGAGCCACTGGGAGGGTCAGCCAAGATGAAATGCTATTGCTTGGCCCCAATTTCCGGTTCCCAGTCTGCAGTAGGCTAGCTGCTGAGCTCAGCGGTCTTCCTGGAGCCTGGATCTCCTGGCCTTTCTCCCCTCGCTGCCTGCAGCCCAGAGCCTGGTACGCGTGCTCAGGAGGCCCTGCTGAGCTGCACAGTTTCTCTGCAGGATGGCAGTGAGCGAAAGGGGCCCTAAGTAGGGAATGTAATTGCAAAACCAGCTCCATGCTCAGCCTCAAATTCTTCTTCTCTTTTTCAGTTGTTAAGAAAACAATCAAAATGGACAGGGCAAACATAGTCTCTGGGGCTGGACCAGGGGCTGTTTGGTCATTGGTCCCTCTAACATCCAACTGGCTTCCCACTGAGATGTTGGGATTCAAAAAAAATCTAGGAGAAAGTGTTGAGTTTAGGAGTTCATTCTCAGAGGGGCCATGTGGGTGGATCTGCAAAGAGGAGCATGGAGTGTCAGGTCCCAGGGTCCTGCAGTCACAGCAGAATCTGCATCATCGAAAATTATCTTGACTTGGGCCAGGGATTTAGCTCCGTGGTTCTAGTGTCTGCCTTGTAAGCACAAGGTCCTAAGTTTAATCCCTGGTAACCACATACCATAATGTCAAGCGTGGTGACTCACATCTGTAAGCCCAGCACTTGGGAGGCAGAGGCAGGAAGATTGCTGAGCTTAAGGCTGAGTTCAGGACCAGCCTGAACTACAAAGCGATATTCTGCCCCCCCCCCCCAAAAAAAAAAAAAGAAAAAGAAAAATCGTCCTGCCTTCCCTTCTCCCGTCTCTCCTCAGTCCCAGCACAGAGAGTGTCTCGACAGTGTCTCCTGCACAAGTAGCTTCCAAGTGTCAGGAGCCTGAGTACTCAGATCCACTTCTCTGTCCTTTGGTTTTGACCGCACTTTCTGGTCATCATGCCCTCCCTGTGGGTGAAAAGCCGTCTATACACTGATGCCTCCCTGGCTGGACCCAGGACTCTGGGCTTCTTATTAAGTACATGCTTTGGATTCCTGTCCACATAAACCTGCACCTGCTGACCTCATGTGCATGGACAGCGCTGTCACCTGCAAGGACTCAAGCCAGGACTTTCCTGTTTTCTCCCTGGCTTTTAACTGTCCACGAGAAATGGACACCAGCCTTTTCTCTCCATCCTCCCAACTGCTATACTCCTTAGCTGGTGCCGGTGTCTCTCTTCCAGTTGAGCCCTCTGAACCTTCTCTTCACAGTCCATTCCTTACTCTTCGGAAAAGCCAGGATGATCTCCAACTATGGATTAGAACTCATGGGTCTCCTTCAAAGTTTGTCCCATTGATGACAAGGTTTGTCCCTGTGATGACAAGGAGCTACCTTCCTTTGGAACAGGGATGGGATGTGGGGATAGGTGCAGCTCTTCATTTCCAGGGTTTAACAATAGCAGATGAGGGTCGAGCAGGTTTCGAGTCACAGCCATGCCAGCTTCAGGAGACTGCTTTTCTTTGCTGGACCCAATTCCTCAGTGCTCTTCCTGGGATCTTGTGGTCCATCTTCGTTAAGACAGTGACTGAGACTTGACCAGCACCCCTCTCAGCTTCTGGCCGCATCGAAGGGATGGACACCAGGCCAAGCTCCATCAGTCCAGTTCCCTGTCCTGGAAATCTGAACAGAAACAGATGGGTATGTATTGGTGGATGAGGGTCCTAAGTTCCTGCTTCTTAGGTCCCCAGAGTTGTTTAGCTTCTTGTGTTTGCCATGATTCCTGGTTTGTGCTTCTTTTAATGGTTGGAGGTTCTCTGGTATCCTTCCAAAAAAGCTGTAGTTTGGGTGAGGAATTTAGCTTAGTGGTTCCAGTTCTTGCCTCAAAATTGCAAGGTCCCGGGGGCCGGGGAGTTAGCTCAGTGGTTCCGGCGCCTGTCTTGCAAGCGCAAGGACCCGGGTTCGATTCCCCGGTAACCACATAACAATACTGGGTGTGGAGACCCACACCCAGCAGCAACCAGTACCACATACCACAGTGCCGGGCGTGGTGGCATACGCCTGTAATCCCAGCACTCGGGAGGTGGAGGCAGGAGGATTGTGATGTGAGTTTGAGGCTGAGCTGAGGGCCAGCCTGAACCACAAGGCAAGACCCTGTCTCAAAAAACCTAAAAAAAAAAAAAAAAATTGCAAGGTCCCAAGTTTGATCCCCAGTACCAAAAACAAACAAACAAACAAAAACAGCTGTAGTTTGCTGATCTTAACCAGGGTCAATCCTTTGAGTGGCAAGGAGACAACCCGCAGATTGGTGCAGGGCAACAGCTGGTCTTGCAGCACATCCCCAGACATAGAGGTGGTACAGGAAAGCAAGGGTGAAATGGCAGCACCCCTCTGGTCCAGCCAGCACCCCGAGTCCCCAGCCTAGGAGGAGAAGTCAGAGCAAAGAGCAAGTTCTCCCCTTTGTCTGTTGTTGCAACTAGTTCTCTATCAGTGTCTCATCCAAAGTAACAGCGGATGGGACTAGTCATGTTGCAATAATAAGGGCATTACAAATGATCCACACAACAACACCTGGCTGTTTCAGCACTAGGTCAACAGCATCTCAAACACATTAGGGCACTAAATCTGAGTTTCTCTGACCCTCATATAGATTTTCAGGATTGCAAGATGTTGGCTGCAGCGTGAGAATCACTCATGAAAGACAGAAGCTGTTGTCAAGAGCTTCCTTCTTTCGATCAGAGAGAATGCTCCTTAGAACCTTCCTGGTTTATTTTCCCCTTAAATAAAGCTATGTGGTTGTGTCTCCTATGCCCAGAGGGGGGCTTTAGGGAGGTGCCTGGGTCAGTACGCCTCTAGGATTCACAAGGAGTCAAGTTCATAGCAGACTGTGGTGTTAGGAGGTGGGGCCTAGCTGGGCAAGGGAGGCACTGAGGTGTGAGCTGAAGGGTGTATTCTCATCCCTTCTCTGCTCTTCTCTCTGTGCTTCCTGGAGGTGAGCAACTTTCCTCTGCCCGGGCCATTTCTGCTTTGGAACCAACCATGAACTGAGTCCATTGAAAATGATGAGCCGAAATAAACCTCTCCTTCTTCATGTAATGAGTGTTGGGTATTTTGTCCCAATGACAAGAAAGAAATTGAGACAGTGTCTGTGCCTTCAATCATTTGACGTGAGAAGGGCCTTAAAGGAGAGGCACGAGGCACTAATACTCCACCTCCGTCCCCCAGGACAGCAGTGAGTGCAGAGAGTTCTGCATGATTGCCAAGACCATCTTAGACCCATGATGAACCGTCACTATGAACCTGGGATTGGGAAAAAGCTGTCTGAACCAGTCGTAGTCAGCAAAGGAGGAAGCAAAGAATCAACTGCTGTCAAGGTGTTTACCATGTCCGCTACGGTAGCGACATCAGTTTATGGCCAGGCAGTTGATGGATAACTATCACTTCCTTGAAAACTTAGTAACAAGTGGAAGGTTGGCAGCCTTCTAAAAACTAAGCAGTGTAAGCCAGGTGTCGGGGAGCATGCCTGTAATCAGTAGGAAAGCTGAGGCAGGAGGATTTTGAGGTCAAGGCCAGCCTGGGCAGCTTAGCAAGACTTCACACACACACACACACACACACACACACACACACACACACACACACACACTAAAGAACAACCAAAGCTACTGGTATAAAAGATCAGCTCACCCTAAATAATAGGCATTTCTGTCTACACCTTTTCCACAACTCTTGCAAGGTGGGGTGGATGTTCTCAAGCTCCCGGGCTTCGAGCATTAGCACGAGGCAAGGACTGGAAACTTAACTATACAAGGCTGTGATGTGGCCTCCGCTTCCACCAACGCTATGGGTAGGAATCCCAGACAGAGAAATGAATACTAAAGCTTGTCCTGACTAGTGAAAGTTCTAGAGGCCCAGCAGGAGCAAATATAAAATTGCTCTGTGTAGGTTCAGCAATAGTTCAAAAGGCATAGAATCCCAGAGCAACACCTCCATCCTCGAAGAGGAAACGAGAAGAGAAATCACAACACATGCGAGGGAGGATCTGAGTGTGAAAGTTGCTTCTTTTAAGAACTAGACACGAGGGCCGGGGAGTTAGCTCAGTGGTTCCGGCGCCTGTCTTGCAAGCGCAAGGACCTGGGTTCGATTCCCCAGTAACCACATAACAATACTGGGTGTGGAGACTCACCCAGCAGCAACCAGTACCACATACCACAGTGCTGGGCGTGGTGGCTCACGCCTGTCATCCCAGCACTCAGGAGGCAGAGGCAGGAGGATTGCTGTGATGAGTTTGAGGCTGAGCTCAGGGCCAGCCTGAACTACAAAGCGAGACCCTGTCTCAAAAAACCTAAAAAAAAAAAAAAAAAAAAGAACTAGACACGAAAGGGGGATTTGAACATTTCTGAGTACACGTAGATGGAAAGTGGAAATCACTTTGTACACTCACATGTAGGTCAAAGGAGCATCTAGAGAAGATGTCCCCTGCACTGGACTGTCACTTTTACAGCACCCTTCAAAGGGAAGAGCTTTAAAGGTTCTGGATAAAGGGATGCTCTAAAGGTTCTGGATATACACAGGTGTTCAAGTGAAGCTTTCAGGGAATAAACACAATGCACTTGTAAACTGACAATGGGTGGGGGAGATCTAACAGCTTCATAGGCAGCAAAATCACTTCTGGTGCAGGAAATCAACTACCTGACCTTGGGTTTGAGAAACTGGCATTATGTTTCTGTGATGGGACAAACAGTTATTGAAATCAAAATATTTCTAGCCTTTGAGCTTTCTCCTATCTTCCTGAAGTTAGGGTTTGGGTCCTTTAATTGTGAAACTAATTTCTAGAATGATTGCAGCATTTTGCATTCTTAGGAAGTAACACAGAAAGGTTTGTTACTCTGTTCTTTTTTTTTAATAGCTCAGGCTGGTCCTGAGCTCTGCCTCAAACTCAGAGTAATCCTCCTGCCTCTGCCTCCCAGGTGCTGGGATTCCAGGCGTGAGCCACCACGCCCAGCACTGTGGTATGTGGTACTGATTACTGGTGGGTGTGAGTCTCCACACCCTGCATTGTTGTTCGTGGATACGGAGGGGGGGGGGGTCAAACCCAGGCCCTCACACTTGCAAGGCAGGCGCCCGAACCACTGAGCTAAATCCCCGGCCCAGCTCTGTGTTCTTGTCAGCACTTGGTGGGTTTTGTTTTATTTCTCGCATTTCTAGCAGGCGTGGTATCTCATTAGATTACCCACACTTCCCTAACTGTGACGATATTGTGACAATATTCACGTGCTTATTTGACCTTTGCAGGTCCTTGGTGAAGAGTCTGTTAAAATTCTTTGTCCATTTTTAATCATATTGTTAGTTTCTTCACTGTTGAATATATATATATATATATGTATGTATATATATGTATGCATATGTTCCTTTATGGTGTTATTTATTCATCCACTTCTTTATTTGTACAAGTGTGTATTCTATGATGTTTACATTCTTTGTGTGGAGTTGGCACATGGATGTAACACATCTTAGTTTCTTTTCTCCTCCCCTTCCATCCTTTTCCTCTTCTTCCCTCCATGTCACGATCTCCTTCACATCGAAGAAATATCTTTCTACTTTCTATTGTCTATCTTTTATTTTGTTCTTTATTTATAATTTGGGTCCCTGATATAAAAGAAGCCATGCAATACTCAGGCTTCTGTGATTTATTTCGCCTGACATTATAGTCTTAATGCTCATTTATAATTTTGATGAAGTCTCATTTGTTAGTCTTCGCTTTTATAGGTCATACTTTTGCTATCCTAAGAAGTCTTTGCCTAATGGTAGGTTGTGAGCATTTTCTGATATTTCCCTTGAAAGCTTTACAGTTTTGTGTTTATGCCCATATTGGTAGAACACTTGTCTAGCCTGCTCAGGGCTCTGGGTTTGATGACCAGTGCTCATGATGTTAAATCTGTGATCTATTTTGAATTAATTTTTATATAATGTGTAAGGTTTGGGCTGAGTTTTATTTTTTGCACCTGGATTTCTAATTGTTCAATACTATTTATCACAAAAGCTATGATCTCCCATTGAATTGCATTTTATTGAAGATCAACGGGATATACTCATCTAGTCCATTTCTGTCTTGATTACTGTAAGGGTATATTAAACCTTTGATGGTTAGTAGGATTTAACACAACTTTTCTTTTTCAAAAACATTTTGGTTGGGCTGGGGATTTAGCTTAGTGGTTCCAGTGCCTGTCTTGCAAGTGCAAGGGCCTGGGTTCCCTCCGTGGTTAACCACATAACAATACTGGGCGTGGAGACTCACACCCAGCAGCAACCAGTACCACATACCACAGTGCCAGGCGTGGTGGCTCATGCCTGTAATCCCAGCACTTGGGAGGCAGAGGCAGGAGGATTTTTGTGATGTGAGTTTGAGGCTGAGTTTAGGGCCAGCCTGAATTATAAAGTGAGACCTTGTCTCAAAAAAAAAATTTTGTGGGGGCCAGGGATTTAGCTCAATGGTTCCAGCACCTGTCTTGCAAGCGGAAGGACCCGGGTTCAATCCCCGGTAACCACATACCTATACTGGGTGTGGAGACTGACACCCAGCAGCAACCAGTACCACATACCACAGTGCCGGGTGTGGTGGCTCACGCCTGTAATCCCAGCACTTGGGAGGCAGAGGCAGGAGGATTGCTGTGATGAGTTTGAGGCTGAGCTCAGGGCCAGCCTGAACTACAAAGCGAGACCCTGTCTCAAAAAAAAAAAAAATTTTGTTTTGGTTATAGTAGATTTTTAACATTTCTATATAAATGTATATATAAATTGATATGTCTTTGACTAATTGCAATTACACTAGGTATATAGATCAATTTGGGAAGAACCGCCCTCCTTGTTATGTATGTCATAAACCAGCACACATGGATTATCTTCCTTCTTATGTCTCTGTTGATTTTTATCCATTTTGTATAGTTTTTAGCAATGAATAGACTAGGTGCTTTGTTCGACTTATACCTAAAGGTTTCCACTTTTTCGTGTTTTAACAATGAAATTGATTTTTAATTGGTTTCCAATTGTTCGTAGCTGGGATAGAGAAATGTAATTGATGTTGTAGTTGATTTTGTTTCCAACATTACTAAACTCATTTATTCTAAGAGTTCTGCTTGTGGCTTTCTTGGGGCTTTTTTTTGGTCTGTTGGCCATACTGTCTATGGATAGTTATGGTTTCATCTCTTCCTTCCCAATCTGCAGGCCCTTGGTTTTTCCTGCTTATTTCACTGGCTATTTTCCCAACCACTTCCATAAGAATGATAAGAATAGACATTTTCTCATTGTTTCTGATTTTAACAGGAAAACGGAGTTTCCTTCCTGAGTGCAGTGTTCATTGTAGAATTTTCGTGGGTCAGTTTTATTGATTTGAGGAATTTCTAATTCTACTTTCTTGGTTGTCTTATTTAATCATTAATGGGAAGATATGAATCTTTATCAAATGCTTTTTCCTGTATCAATTATATAATCATATATTTTTTTTTCCTGCCACTGTCCATTGACCCATGTTTGAGTTGATGTGGATAGGGAGAAGGTATATTAGTTAGTGTTCCCTTGAGGAACATGTTTAATATAAATATATATTAGGGATTTACCTGATAGGCTGCCATGGCCACCTGCAAAGTTGGATACAGAAGACTGAGAAAGGCTGTCTGTGCCCTTGAGATCTGAAGGATCCAGTTGGAAGTTGAAGGCTTGGAGCTAGCTGTGGAGACCGGCGCAAACTTCTAACCCAAGGCAATGGGTCTGCGCTGGAAGCCGGACGTGGACGTCAGAGGGGATGGTGAAGACTGGAGCTTCTGTGAAGGAGCTGGAAGCAAGATTCCACCACCACCACCACCACCACCACCCCCCTCCCTCCCTATTTACTCCACCAAGATGGCAAGTGTGCTGCTTGGAGCCGCCCACACGCGGGTCCTCCCTCCGCCGGAAGTCAGTCACCCAGACGCACCTGTGCTCTCTGCAGGGCGTTTCTCATTCACCTTGACGTCAAACTTAGGGATACCAGAAGGGAACGTGCACGTGAAGTGTGACAAGAAGGAGACAAATAATTCAGCGTAAATAGTGAATCAGAGCAGGCAGTACCGAGGCTGCTGCAGCGTTACCGAGACCTGAGATTCTCGCTCTGTGTGGGCTGAGGCATGAGTGGGTCTGTTCAAATGCTGAGGGACAAGGTTTAACTTAGTTAAAGGACTTCGGCATCGGGACAAATTGACTTCTCTACTCTTGCTTGAATCTTTTGTGTGCAGATTTTTCAGTGCATTTTAAGAGACCTCTCAGTCACCACTCTGACGGGGGTCCCAGCCATGGCAAGTGCTGCACACACATTCCTTTAACGAGTGACCGACCGAGTGGAATACAGTTGAGTAAATAAGAGTGCAGGCTGGGGACACAGACTACCTGAGATGGATTGTAGAGGCTGAATTACAGCAAATTGTTTCAGCTCTGTATGCTTCCGGCTCCTCATTTAAAATGGACATAATAAACAGATCCCTCACACAGTACTTAGAGAAACGCCTGACCACCATTATTATTCACTTTTTGTGGGGGGATTGGACTCTATCCCTTTACTTTTCATTACATCTCCATCACTCTTATAAATCTCTCTCTCTCTCCCCCTCTGGAGTTTAAAATAGTTTCTCTACTGGTCATAGTATTCTCATTGAACTAGAAACAAGTTGAAAGACAGTAGCTTCAGGCTCTTGTCTTCTGTGTGAGAGAAGGAGGCTCAGAAAAGCCAACTGAGGGCCGGGGATTTAGCTCAGTGGTTCCGGCGCCTGTCTTGCAAGTTCAAGGACCCGGGTTGATTCCCGGAAACCACATACCATACTGGGTGTGGAGACTCACGCCCAGCAGCAACCAGTACCACATACCACAGTGCCAGGTGTGGTGGCTCACGCCTGTAATCCCAGCACTCGGGGGGGCAGAGGCAAGAGGATTGCTGTGATGTGAGTTTGAGGCTGAGCTCAGGGCCAGCCTGAACTACAAAGCGAGACCCTGTCTCAAAAAAACAGAAAAGAAAAAAGCCAAGTGAGCCCTGTGGTGTCCTGCAGGCATGAGCATCTTCTTTGGTAGCCACAAACCAGTTGCAGGTCAGGACCGCGGCCAGCCCTGCGTGGTTTGAAGCCATCACAGGAGCCTCCTTGGGTCCCGGAGACCTGCTCAGGCCCACGCAGTCTCCTTGGCCCCCACCAAGTGCTAGCAGGTGGCGAGGCACAGGGCAGAGTCAACAGCCAATGCTGCCCGTAGGTCATCTTCTGAGAAGGAACCTAGTCGAAGCCGGCAGCTCCTGAGCACCCTGGCAGGCAGGTCACATCCCCTGAAGGATGCCCGTCAGCCCCCGAACTGTCCGGTCTCTTCCAGAAAGGTCTAAATGAGTGGCAGCCCCACAAATCCTCACAGGCTGCCTCATTCAGCCCAGAATGCACCCTGGTGCTGGTGCCTATAAATATTTCAGTCCATGCTGCTTAGTTATTAATGGAGTGAAATGAAAGAGAATTCCTTAGACTCTCCCCTTTTCTACAGATTGAAAACCAGAGCCGGGGTGTTGGAGAGGCTGGGGAAGTGGGATGCTGAGGGGGGCTGTGGACGGACTTGCTTTCTCTTGTCTTTATCATGATGAAAAAAGACGGGAGCTCCTTGTTCTAAAGAGCCCCAGAACTGCCTGGTGTCCTGTTGCCCAGAGTGGCAGTGTTGGGGTGCGAATGTCATCCTTGTCATCCGTCCCCGCTCTGTGCATGGCACACATAGGATGGGCCAGCTGCAAGGACCAGCTTTTGGGGAGCGAGTGCGGGGAGCCCCTGATGCCCTATTTGGGCTGGGGGCTGGGATCCATCAGATACCTTTGGACTGTCACGTGACACTCTGGAAGTCTGACTGCCACGTGGGTGCTTCTCTTTCCTCCCCACACCCACCTCCTTTCGCAGAACGGCAGCGGTGGCAGCTTAGGTGTTTCTGGGCGACGAATTTTCCAGCCTTAAAACCCACCACCACTGGATTAGCAGCAGCCAGGATAGAGCTGGCTTTTTCCAGCAGAAGGAGCAGGGGCAATAGTTTCTCTCACTGTTCGTTTTCAGTTGGAACATAATACACCCCAGAAAGCTTAGACCCCACGCCGAAGAAACCAATTACACCGCACAGCATTTGTAGCGCTCTGAGTCTCCCAGCAAAGGAAATAGGTGAGACATTGTCGTCATGGTAGCTAGTTGCAAATGGTCTCTTAAAATAGTATCTGCAGCCTGTAAGAAGGGGCTTGATGCTTCCGGACTGGGAGGCAAGATGAGCATTCACTGCTCGCTCCTGTCTTTGCTGTGGCTGCAGCTGGGGGAGGGCTCCACCCTGGAGAAAGACTGGTCCTGTGTGCGGGAGCAGGTCAGGCCTTGTGAGACCGGGTTCCAGAGGTGGCTGTTATTAGAAGAGCTAGCCTGGGCCCACCCCCGCCTCTTGCATCTTTGTTCGCACGTGTGCCCTTGCTGCACTCAGCCACCTCCACCAGGGGGTCACACAGCCAGGAAGTCCTCATTAGGGTGTTGTTTGGATCCCCCAACAGCCAAATAAATGACTTATAAAGTACCAGACTCATGCTTTTTTCCTAGCAACATAAATGGACAAAGACACCCTCTCAAGGCGCCTTGTCTTCCAAGCTCTTAGCCACTTTCTATACTTGGACATGACCCTATTATCGGTCCGTCCTTTCCTCCCTGGATTCTTAAAATGACTTCAGGGCTATGTGCTATGTTCCCTTCTGTTCTCCCCTCTTCTCCTTCCCTTCTGTCTTAGAAACAGCCGGAACGTACGGGCTGAGTCATACAATTGTCCACCCAGAAAATAGGAGGAGCGTTCAGTATGTAAAGCATAAAACGATCGCTCAGCATGACATCCAGAGTCCTCTACAATTCTCCCAGCTATTCCAGTTACTATGGCGGCCAAATCATCCAACCCTGAACTTAGGAACTTAAAACCACAGTGCCCCACTGGTCAGGCACTCAGCACCAGTGTGGTAGTTCTCGAAGCTGGAAGTTCCACTGTGAAAGTGACGGTCACATGGCGTGGATGGGTGTTGGTTGTCGTTTGGGAGCCCTCGTTTCTCACCACAGCGATGCTTCAGGGTCCTCACGATTTGACTTTCCCCAGAACAGTGATTCAAGAGGTTACTAAGAGGAAACAGCCATGACCTCAGTGACTCAACCCAATGGCCTCTTATGAGTCCTTCTGCCATATTCTAGTGGTCAAAGTGGGTCCAAAGTTCTGCCCCGTGGAATATAGACGCTCAGCTCTGGATAGAGAAGTCAAGGTTCGACTGTGAGAAGAGCAGGCAGGAGAGGTTAGATAGAAGCTCAAGCAGCTTCGCAAGAGGCAGCCTGCCCTCGGCTCCTTGCTGACATCATTTCTCCAGCACCCCAGGCACTCCCTCTGTTCCCCCGCTGGCCAAGTGTTTCAGGACCTTACGGTGCTGTCCCATCACCCAGCGACCCCCTCACCACCTTCATTGTCCCTCAAGGTCACCCAGACGGAGCTTCCTGGGTGAAGCCGGCCTGGACTTCCGAGGCAGAATGAATTCTCCTCCCATCTGCTCCCAGCGCCTCCAGCTTATGCTCCATTTAGCACGTTTTCTTCCCTGCTGTGTAACAGCTTCTCTCCACCCGTGAAACTGTGAAACTCATCTTCCCGGCATTGGTGCCTAGCACATGATCTAGCCCAGAGAAATTTATGAATAATAATGTTTGCCCCTATGTAGCCAGGCATGGTGGCACTCACCTACAGTCCTGGTACTCTGGGAGGCTGAGGCAGGAGAGTTGCACATTGAAGTCCAGTCTGGACAGTTGAGAGTCTCAGTGAGACATTTTTCAAAATTAAAAATTTCAAAAAAGGGCCGGTATGTAGCTCTATGAGAAGACCCTGGGTTAACGAAGAAGGAGGGAGAGGAGGAAGAGGAGGAGGCGGTGGTGGCAGCGGAGGAAGCCTGCCATGTTGTATGTCGATCTGAGAGATGAGCTGAGTCTGAGAGACTGTGTTAGACCTACCAGGGTTGTTTTGAGTTGAAGTCAGATGTCTTCTTTTGAGGAGACCCAGTCCTGAATACTGGGATCAAAAATGGTGCACGTAACCTGGTCCCAGGAGTGGAGTTGGAAGCACAGAGCTGTCTGTGGGGCAAACTGCCCCAGATTGCGGAAGTCATGGGCGGAAGCAGTTTCTGTCACGTGACACTGGCCTGGCACTACACATCCATGGCCTGCATTTAACACACCTGGAAGAGTCTCTTTCCCCACCAGGCCCACTCTGGCCTGTCCTCTGACTTAGGAAGTCGCTCCCCTTCCTCCTAGTATGAAGCCTTTACTGCTCCTGGGATTAGTTGTGTTTCCAGAGGAACAGAATCAACAGAAAATATATGCATAATAACACCAAGGCTTTACTAGGCAGGATGGGGCGGGACCGAGTACACACTGGAGATCCCCAAGGGTCCAGGAACGACTCAGCCCCCCAAAGAAGCTGGAAGTTGTGGACCAAGAGCAACCAGGCTTGGCTCAAACTTGTGATGTTCCGGCCTCAGACTCCCACAGTTCTGAGATTACACACATGCACCACCACACGGGGATTATAATGCATTTTTAAAGTAGAAAACAGAAAACCCAGAAGTGAGAAGAGACTTGGGGTCCAGGTGGCCCAGCGGTCTCAAGATGGGTGAGGATGGCCGTGGTGGTGATGGAGGACTGGCCTAGCCTCTGTCCACCCTACAGCCACACTCCAGGACCCTCTCTATAGCAGGTTGCTCTTCCTGGGGTGACCAAGTGCTGCTGGACCCCTGGGAGAGCGGAGGGAGCCCCACACCCTTATTCCCCAATCAAAGGGTCTCCATGTCCCCAACCTGCAGGCTTCCCGCCTGCCCCCCAGGGCTGTCACTATCCCTGGGGGGGCTCGGAGTGAAGCAGATGCAGCTGGTTTTCTTCACATGTCCCTCCAGCCTCAGACCCAGCCCTAGCCCTTCCTGACACGACCACAAACCTCAGCCTTTGAATCAATTTAACACTGGCCAGGAGGCGAGTTTTGCACATTCGTTAGGTGTCTGTTGCTCTGCGGGAGAAGAAGCTCATTGGCAGGGAATTTAAAAAGCCTTTTGTATCTATCTGATCCTAGAAATGAATGCTTTGATACCCCAGAGAAGAAAAGGTACAACTTGAAAGGCATTAATTACTCTCCTTGTGCATAGACAATGTGTGAATTCTGGCCCTGGGAGGAAAAGAATGAAATGCGTTGTTGGTCTACGAAGAATCCTCCCTTTGGCCCTTGCCCTCCTGTTGCCTGAATGGATCGTGGGTTCCAGAAGTAGAGGTGACCCTGGGTCCCAAATGAGGCACTGTGTGAAGTATGACATAAAACTACGGTGACTGTTTAAATTGAAAGACTATATTATAGTAAAAGGCAGGATGTCAAAATCCTTTCCTCCCTTCAAGGATTTAGCCCATCATTCTTGACACTCGGAAGCTGTTCTGGCCATCCTCTCTCATGAGCGCCATTACTTGCACAGTTGTGGCTGCCTCAGTGTCCTAAATTGATTCAAAGCATTTTCCTTTGATAGCATTTTGAACGTTGGTTTCTTTCTTTTTTTTTTTAATTGAAATCTTTATTGGTACATTACGTATACATATCATGATAGTATTTTGACTTTGAGAAAAGAATGGAAGTCAGGGTGCTGAGGGTACCCTGTGGTATTTTCATGGCCGTCCTTTCCAGTAGATGGCGCTAGGCAGCAGCAGTCACTGCTTTTTTTTTTTTTTAACCAGCCCTTACAAATCCTTAGAAGGAACAGTGCCAGAACTGCTTCAGAAGTGGCAAAATTGATGGATAAGAGTGTTCTAACCAGGAGGAGTATTTTGAGGAAGGGCTAATGGCAGTTACCTTTTGCTGTAATTTTTTTAAAAAAGTTTAAGGATTTAACATCCCTATGACCATGCCTTGTGTAATTAGTTCCAGCCTTGTTTTTTAAGCCCTGGCACCTCTCAGGGAAAGTTCTTGACCTTGGCAAGTCCTTGTGCTGCCTGACCCTGGGGGAGGAAGCAGGGAGACACCAGCACCCCGCAAGGGTATCGAGAGCTGCAGAGCGACCTTGGGGTCAGGTGGATAATGGTGGCATCTGGGGAGAGTGAAATGTAGGGTATAGAAAGGGTGCCCGTGGCTCTGTCTTTACAGAGGGGTCCCCAGGGCTCACTGTCACTGGCCTTGTGGCCACAGAATGATTGCTGAGCTGTCTGCAGCAGGGGCCTCAGGGAAATGCGAACTCCATGATGTTAACACCGCTCACCTGAAGGTGACAGGAAGTAGCCATCAGGAACAGTGTGTGATCTCGTCCCTCTGAAGATTTCTTCAAATAAAAGGATCCCCAGCAGGGCATGACACAGGCCTATAATCCAGTAGCTAGGAGGCTGAGGCATGAGGATCCTCAGGAGCTGCAAGCCAGCTTGAGATACATAGTGAATTCAATTCAGCCTGAACTACACAGTGAGACCCTGTCTCACGAAACAAACACACACACACACACACACACACACACACACACACACACACACACACCCTAGAGAGACAGAGAGAGAAAGATATTTCCAAACTAACAACCTCAGTTAGAGAGGTGTGGACCAGGTAGCCCCTGTGGATTTTTTTTGAGACAGGGTCTTGCTTTTTTTGTAGTTCAGGCTGGCCCTGAGCTCAGCCGTGAACTCACAGCAATCCTCCTGCCTCTGCCTCCTGAGTGCTGGGATTACAGTCGTGAGCCACCACAGCCAGCACTGTGGCATGAGATTCTGATTGCTGGGGGACATGAGTCTCCATGCCCAGCATTATTGTATGTGGTTACCAGGGTTCAAACCTGGGCCCTTGTGCTTGTAAGGCAAGTGCTGAAACCACTGGGCTAAATCCCTGGCCCAACCCCTGTGGATTCTGGTATTTGCTGAGGTCCTAGAACTCATCCCTACAAGTACTGAAGGATGTCTATATTGCTATTATTATTAGTATGTTGGAGATGAGCTCTGGCTAAGTTGCCCAGGCTGACCTTGAACTTTCAATCCTCTGGTCTCAGCCCTCTGAGTACCTGGAATTGCAGGTGCGTGGGTTGGATTTTACTGTTTTAAACATAAGCAATATGGCAACGTAGTACAAGTGGTCACACAGTTAATACAACAAGAATAAGAGGAGAGAGTTAGGACTAACAAGCCAAACAAAAGCAAATTTTTGTCATGTCATTAATAATAAGCAAGAGACTATAATAGTGTCTAGTAGAGCAGCAGCTTCCATGTTTTTGATTGCCATCTCTATCCAAAAATTCTGAGTGTTTGCTATGTACACACATACACATTTAGACATGTGTATGTATTTGTTTATAATAATATGTATGGATTGTAGCACAAATGTGTTATAAGAGACACAGTAGAAATATGAAAACGGAGAAAAAGAAGCAGAGATATTGGTGTTTTCCTTTCTCTCTCGTTGTATTTTCTCGGCACCTGGGGGACCCGTGGCAGTTCCCAGCATCGGCTGGGGGTGGCGGGGCTTTCTGCGCAGCTGTCTCAGGGTTGTGCCGTGAGGCCAGTGAGAAGGAGCCAACAAGAGATCTGAGGGAACCTTCTCCAGACGGAGCGGGACCAGAGGCTCCCAGGCCTGGAGAGGACGGAGCATCAGATGGCAGGAGCAGAAGAGTGTCGCCAGGAAAGTGGCCCCTGTGGGCCCGAAGGCCCTGCGGGGGAGTGCAGGTTTTATCCTGACACCACGGAAGCCCTTGGACTGTTCACAGCAAGAGAGCAGTGCGAGCACGAGAGCATTTCAAGCCATTCTTGTTGCTGTCCTGCGAGAAGGGACTGTGAGCAGCAGGATCAGGGGCAATGAGACTGGACAGCAGCAGCTTCCCGCCGCAGGCCTGGCCAGAGATCGCGATGTCCTGAATTAGCATGGCGGCCGAGGAGTCAGAGGGTAGCAAGGGATAGGATGTGGTTTGGGGGAAGTTTTGACAGCGCAGGCAGAGGCTGAATCCTGGGTTGGTGGCCCCACCCTTGAGGTGGGATAGTGAGGCTCAGCAGTGTGGGCAGCCTGTCTGCGCCTGCATTGCCAGTTCGTGTGTCTGCACATGCGCATGGGAGGGCTCAGGCCTTCGGCTGTCCAACTGGGGGTCAGCGGAGAAAAACGAGGGCCCTTGGAGGAGAGTTTGCGAGTGGCAGCTCAGGGCAGCACAAGAACTCACAATGGGAAAAGGCTGCAGGAAGAAAGCAAGAAGTGATGGGGCACAGACCCTGGCCCAGGGTTTGCCTTGCTTCTTCCTGGAGGACCCTTGCTCCGTGAGGTGATAGTTGGGTGCAACAGCAGTGGTAGGCCCCAATCAGGAGACTCAGAATTCAGACGCTGGCCACAAGTGCACACGAGCCACTCTGGCCCAGAGAAGACCTGAGCCTCCGGCCCGGGTGCCAGTCTCTCCCTTCCTCTGCATTGCAGCTGCTGCTCAGGGCCCGGAGCGGATGACATCTTGACAAACGATTGCAGCCCAGCAAAGCAAATCACCATTCCAACCAGACAGCCGCAGGCGGCCCCGGGAGGGCCAAACACATTTCCACAGATTTGCCCAGGGAGCCAGTACGGAGCCAGTTACAGATTCCTACTGTAAGCAATTGCATTTTATTTTCTTACAAGCAAATTCGATTCCTGGGCGAAGTTCACATTCCACAGAGTGGCTGCAGCCTTCCCTTCTGTCAAGCCTGAGTTTCTGGTTCCCTGAGCCTGAGGGTGAGCACCTGCGGGGAGGTATCTGGTGGCAGGTGAGAGCACCTGGGTTGCGCATTGCTCTCTAGCTACGGGGCTTCTTTGAGTCCACCAGCTGCCAATCAGGGCCATCCTTGAGAGTTCTGGGAGACACTCCTCTGTACCCCAGTTTCAGGCCTATAGGAATCCCTGCTTCCTGCTCCTCTTGGTCCTTGGATTTACACGGCGACAACTTCTCACTGCCCATCAGCCCAGTTAAATCTTCCTGGACACCGTCTATGACCCCGCACCATGCTGGGTGACCCAGCAGGCCTAGGCTTGGGCACCTCCTCGAAGTCTTCTCAGGGAAGGGGCATGGCTGCTGCTCCCCTTGGGGATTCAGAAGTTCTTTTACCCCACTTGCATTGGGTCAGGGTCAGAACAAAGGGCTCCTTTGCTCTTTGCTTCCCTGTGATGAAATTTGTCCCAAGTCTTCTCGACCTTGGTCTCCAAGCCCAAGCCCAAGGATATTTATCCAGGTTTTCAAAGGTGGTGGATTTCCCCTGCTTTTCTCTTCTTGGGCTTCTTAGCTTTAGTCTTAGGCCCATCTCTAGGTCCTTGAACTGCAAAGCCTCTTATCTTTCCCATTTATTTTCTGCCTTCTGCTTTGGCTTCTCCTTGAGGCATAGACAGCAAAGTAATAGACGCCCTGATGGAGAAAACCCTGCATTGTTAGTTCATAATATTAATTTCAAACTAGCTTCTAGATTCTGACTTGCCAGCAACCTGCATCTTAGGGCCGGAAAGGAGCTGAACGGGATGCTTAGATCCACTGAGAGATTCTGTCACTTGTCTCAGATCACAGCCAGGCAGGGAGGACCACAGTCAGGCCCACTGTTCACTCTGCTCACCCCGGTAATGGCAGATGGTGGTGAGCGCGCTGCATGGCTCTGGAAATAGAAGACGGTGCTAAGCAGCCATCCTGTGCTCATTGCTGCTTCCAAAGTCAGGCTCAAGACCTTTGGGACTCCAGGCCCATGATGTGGAGCTCGGGAGGTGATGGGTTCCACCCGTACCTAAGAGGGGCCATCCAGCAGGGTTGGGAGGGGTTGGCAGGTCAAGATGAAAATCCCAGGGGCTCCCCTACTGCAGGGACAGAGAGGGAAAGGGGCAAGGGAAAGCTGAGCCCTCTGAGCTGTGTATTAAGATTGTCAGAGAAACAGAATTCATAAATAGAACTCTCTCTGTTTCTCTTTCTCTGTCTCTCTCTCGGTTCTGTTTTCCTGGAGAACCTGATTAATACCTGTCTAATACACTGAGAATGTTGTTTAATGCTCCTTCGTGGCACCAGACTACACAGGATTCTGGGGATGGATCTAGGAAACCGTCCACGGGGCTGTCACACTAGTGAGCCCCTCCATAGGAGCAGCTCTCGGGAATTCGATCTTGCAGAGGAATATGGCAGCCACCCAGACAGAGAACAGAGTGTCAGGACTTTGTTCATCTAAGAGGAGCCTCACAACTGCTCCAGGTCATTATAGACACCAAGCTTTGTCCCTTTGACCACAGATACTCTAGTATTTGGTGCCCTATCTGATGTCATGTATGCTTGCAAGGGGCTGTGGGACCAGTCTCTTCCCTGAGTTCCCCTGAGTAGCCTCATTTAAGTCCACTTCTGCTCCACACTCCAGAGATGGCTCTGCCCATATCCCTTTTGGACCTGCTGGCCAGAAACCCCACGTCTCTCTGGGCTCAGGACCCTAGCTGACCCTGGATGCTACTACACATGTACACGAGGTGTCCTGGTTCTCCAGTTTCCCTGACAGCAATGTCCCCATCTTAGGAGCTTCTTCCTGCTCCACCTCGGGAGCAGGGACTGTCGGAGCGCTCTGACTCCTCTGTTGGAGGGACAGCAAGTTAGGTCTTGGGGTGTCAGCCTTGCCCATGGTGTGGCTCCTGCTCTGATGACCCCATGCTATGTGTGGCCCTTGTCCTTTCCTGTCATTGGGATGACAAAATGCTTAAATCTCCTGGCCTGCCTTGCTCTGACTTCGTTTCCCCTTCTACTTACCCTCCACAATCAGCTCTTGACAGGCAAGTGGGTAAGAGGGATGAGATGAGGACTAACATGTCCAGCCAATGCCAGTGAAGGTCTCATCTTGCTACCAGTATGTTTACTTTGTGGTTCAAGTTAGGCAGAAAACCCATCTTTGTTGAACACGGCAGCAGCAGGTTAGTTTAACAATTGTACCGAGCGCTTCCCTTTGCAGTGGTTTGGGGCAGAGGGCATTAAGTATGTTTGTGGGTTTGGACTGATAATGCCTACATGTCCAGATTCTAGGTGAAAATTAGTCTAACAAGAGGATTTTCTTCTCACTCAGTGGTTGTTTTTATGTTGCATGTATTTTATCCTTACAAAAGCAGCAGAGCAGTGACAACTTTAATCCCACATAATAACTCATCTCTGTACAAAGTCTCATGAGTTGCAACGTGCTTTACTGTCTACATCCTCATTTGGGAGCTGTAAACGCCCCCCAGAGCCAGGAAGCACACTTGTTAGTGATCCCGCCTCGCTGATGGAGGAAGTGTCCCCTGGGCCTGGGGTCTGCCATTCCTCCTTTGCTTCAGCACTCTTTCAGCTTCTGGGTCTGATTTCTATCGATAATACCTTCTCCTGAAAGGCTTTGTTTTGCAATAAGGGCTCCTGTGGAAATAGCCTCGGTGGCATCTTCTCTGGACAGCTGTAGACCAGGTCTGGGCTGCATGCTGCCTCTGTGTCCTGTAGCTGTAGGACAAATCCTTTTGTGCAAATCCTGGTCCAGCTCAGGGAGGTGAGAGGTGGAGTCCAGCCCTGTAAAGCGAGCCTCGATTGCACCAAGATCACCTGAGAGCTTTAAAAAACAATGTGTGTCTGGACTTCACTGCAGAGATTTGTTTGTGACTGGTTGAGGTTATTTTTAAATTCTTCAGATGCTCATATCTAGATAGGATGGAGCACCACTGGGCTGAGACAATCCAAGTTTGGTCATCAGTTAAGGGACATCCCAGAGCCTCATTTCTCCTGAGTAACCATATCTGCTGCTCCTTACATTTCAAGTTCTTGTCTGTGGGTCTCGCCCCTGCACCCGTGGGTGACATGTGACAGAGTGCCATTTACTGTCATCTAAGGAGAACTGAGGAAACTGCAGCCAGTACCGGACCTTCGCTTTGGGAGGACAAATCTTCTTGTGTGAGGGGAACAAAGAGAGACTTGGTAGATGGCTGTGGAAGCGGAGAACACCAGTGACACCCCCCTTTCCTCCCCTCCCTGCAGTCTGGCTGCGGTGGGCCTTGGTCTTGAGGGACAGGCTGCTTTGTGCTTCTGTGACTGCTTGCTGGTGTGGTGTCCTTTCCTGGGCCTCACACATGGCTGGTCCTTGAAACATTGGCTTGGTTTGAAAGATACTATGGTTTATATCTAACTGTCCCCCAAAGCCCCCATGTGCTCACAGGTGGGGCTTCTGGGAAGGTGACTAGATTATGGGTGTGTGACCCTCATCCACTGTGTACAGCTACATGTCTGTTGGGAGGTGGAGCCTGGTGGCATAGCCTGGAAAGGTCCATCTCTCTCCCCTCCTGCTTTCTCAATCCTTTGCTATAACCCTGAGCCATGCTGTCCTGCCTTAGAGCAATCCAGCTACAGACAGAAGCCCTTACAAAAGCCCTTACAAAAAAAATGAGAATTAAGTTGTGTCTTATACTGGTACAAATTCCCATTATGGAGTGCAATCATGATGTGTATATGTAATGTACCAATAAAGTTCAAAAAATTTAAAAAAAAAAAAGCCCTTACAAAAACCCAGATAAACCTCTCCTCCTTTAAGTGTAGGCATTGGGAATCGTATCTCAGTGACAAGGAAGTGACTAAGACAGAGTCCCAGAGGACAGAACAGAGGCCGAGGAAGGGCCAGCAAAGTCATTTCAAAAGGACCAACACTTCCGCTGGAGCTTGGAAGGTGAGCTGCTGATCACAAGGTCGAGATGGGAGGGGAGGAGAGTCTGCCAGGTCAATGGAAAAACAATTTCACACTCCCCACCTGTGTGCCCCTCGCTCAGTGAGGGGGATCTGTCTGCTTCAGGTCGATAGCAAAGGCTGACAGGTGTTTGTGTTTCTTCAGATATTGTAGCTGTAACTATGGATACCTGGTTAACCTTAAGTGAGTGTGGTTATCAGCGAGGACCAGTGAACCCAAAATGACTTAGGAGTTCAGCTTGGGCCCTGGAGACCGCTGGGCTCCATTTCTTCATCATCACGATCGTCATTATCACTGACATCCTCTCTTAATGCCGTTCAGACTTCAAGAGTGTCACAGTCTCATAGGCTTGTGAAGCAACCGGATGGAATCATTGTCTCCCTTTGACAGATACAGAAACTGAGAACCAGAGGTCAGATGATGTGGCTGATGAATCTCGGAATAGAACTAGAAACCTGGTTTCAGACTCTAGGCATCAGGGCTTGTATGTTCCCTTCAGTGAGCCTTGGTCACATCTGTGAATGAGGCGAATATACCACCCAGACATGTGTACCTGGTTCCATGGTTCACTGTCCGTGCCATTTGAATCAGACAGTCTCAATAAACTCAGCACCTCTATGAATTCCTTTAATCCACACAACAATATCTGTTTTGCAGCAGAAGGTGCCCGTGAATAGTGGTAAGTGGCCCCCAAGGGTCTTCACCAGGAAGCTGCCCCACCTATCAGAGAGAGAGGAGCTTTGGATGCAGAGACGTGAATGTGAAGCTGGTGCCGTGACAAGGGGGCTGCACAACAGCAGACAGGGTCCGATCGGGCTGCAGTTGGCAACCACGGAGCAGACAGACCAGGGCAGCTTCCCCTGCCTGGTTGTTGGGGTATAAAATGACGTCATCTTTGCAAGAACCTGGCATGGAGCTGGGAACTGGGTGTTGTCCCATCTATGTTAGATCAGAAGGGCTGAGGGCTGAGGGTTATGGTCCCTGGTGAGGTTCTCTCAAACCCATCCAGGTGGCTGTGACCTCCTCTGTGACTGTGTGACGTCCCCTAGAGTGATCTGGCCGATGTAGAACATTGAACTGGAAATGTGGCAGCAAAGAATGACCACAGTGGAACCAGCAGCAACGAGGGAATTGGGCAACAATAAATTAGACGATGCTTCCAGCTTATATGGCTTCGCTGTGACCTCCCAGGAACACATTTCAATATAAATAATTTACCCTGTAAAGGGATATTGAATCTGCCACTTGGAACTGCAGGAATAATCATAAATTCTTGTTCTGTGCATCCAAGAGTCACATCTCATTGGAAAAGCGAGGGCCTTAGTTGCTGGGGAGTCTGAAGCCTGGAGACCTGGCCTGGTTTGTTTGCTGGGCGGTAAACCCCTCGTACCTGGGCTTGCCTGTTCTGTCTGCTCCTGGTAGGAAATCTCAGAAATGTTTGCTTCATGCTCCTCTTGCCTCTTGCTGGCTTCTCCACAGACCTGGAGGTACTCTGGCGAGTCAGACCCACTGCAGGTGGCATGAGAAGCACTTCACACATGTATGCGCAAGCCCAGCATCACAGAAAGAAAAAAAAGGCTTTGCTTTCCAAGTGTTACTTTGAACAGATGAAAAATAATTCAAGTGATTTCTCAGTCCAAGAGGAGCCAGGAGGCAAATAGACAGGAGGGCAAAGTAGAAATTAAAATTGCTAGAGCTGCTGTATTGGAAACGTTCCCCTTTCCTCAGGCGGAGAGAGTGGCTATTACCTGATGAAAGAGGCTGGGGCTTGTCCTTGCCAGAGCCTCTCGTACACTTCCCTCCTTTTGTTTTAGGGAGCATTGGCTTCCCAGACGCAAAGATCATTTTCTCTTCTGTTATCAAGGCAGTTGTGCTCAATGCAAGCAGGAGTCCTGCTGCAGGACACTGTTGCCAGGCCCAGCGAGGTCTTTCCCTGGCTGGCCCCGCCCACCGCTTGCAGCACCGCCTCACATTCAGGCGTTTCCTGCTCTTCCCAAGCTGCCTTCATTGCCTTCTGCCTCACAAGGCTGAATGCTGAAGCTCATTGAGCTCGAATCACATCAACCAGGAAATGCACAAGACAAAGAGGAGGCCCTTCAGCTCCAGAGGGAACTGGAGCAGCCTGGAGACCCTAAATGTACCTCCATTCCTGGAGAGGATATGTCTCATGACACACAGTGAAGTCAGAAGTGTACACTGGTGGCATCAAAAGCCACTTCAGGACTCTTTTCCTCTTTTCTTTCTTCCAATTGAAAGTATTTCTCAGTCCCGTAAATGAGGAGGAAACTCAGAGAGACAAAGCGAGTAAGGACAGAAGACAGCCTGTGAGATGCCGTGGAAGACGGAGGAAGACTAGCCAGGAATTCTGCCCAAGGTGTGTGTTATGAGCTACAGTGGAGGAGACCTGAGGCCAGGCTGTCAGATGAGTGCCATTGGGAATGAAGAGGGGAGCAGAACCAGCAAAGCTTCTGCGGAGCAAGTTCTGGAGCTGAGCTGGAGAACAACACGGGGCGTGCAGTGGATTCCATGCAGAGAAGGCCCAGAGCAATGGACAGAGGGTGCAGGGTTGCAACCATGTGCAACAAAGAAAGAGCAAGGCAGGCTGGATCTCAGCCTGCACTGTCTCCGGAATGGATATTTGGGCTGGGACAGGTCATCCTGGCCCCAGAACACAAACTCTCTGCAATCTTTGTGCAGGAAGATTAGAGCTCTACCTGGAAGGCTCTCTGAGGTGCTTCAGACAGGTTGTAGTTGGGAAGACAGTTGACTCCCTCTGGATATTTCAGAGGAGGGGATTTGATGTGGGAGATTCATTGCCCATGTGATGGAGGGATGGAAGAGTGCAAAGGGATAGAAGGAACCCAAAGACAGTCAGGGCTTCCAACTTCAAGGGTTCAGGAAGAAAGGGAAGAGGTGATTCGTGAGAATTTGAGGTTCAAAGGAAGGACAGAGAGAGGAGGTACTCAGATCTCTAAAGAGGGCTGGCTGTGCAGCAGTGGTTGGTGTCTCAGATGGCCTGTCCCAGGCTGGGTCTGTGACTGTCAACAGAAGCTAGAAGACCTGACCAACTCTGGCTGTGGAATAACAATGCCAGTGCTTGGGTGATGCTGATGAGAGAGAAGGTGGTGTGCAGGTTGGAGAAAGGCCCTTTTCTTTGTGCAAAGTCTGGAGATGCAGAAGTTTGATTCACAGAGCTCCAGCGTAAGCATCACAGAGCAAGATCTAGATGATTTGGTTGCAGTGGAGAGAAAATGGCTACCAAATCAACCCAAGAAGGACCCAAAGCAGATGTGGGTTTTGAGAAAGCCATTCTGGATGCTATAACTGCTAACAGTTTTGTCCATTGTGCAGAAGACGCAACTGCTTTTCCACATGCTTCATCCACAGATGGTAAAGCTGCCATCTAGCAAAATACACAAAGTTTTCCTTCTGTCAGACAAACATCTGAAGACAACCATTAGCTAAATACATGAATAAGAAGTGTGTAAGGAGTGAGTATTTGGACTGTGGTCCATTGTGGCACTAGCTAAGCATTCATTGGAGAACAACCTGCTGGCCAAGCCAACGCGACCAATTGACAGAAAGTTCAGACCCTAGATGGGGCTGTTTCAAGGGCAGCAATGGGCCTATGACTGAGGAAAAGGGTGCTCCAGGAAGGAAGGTAGAGTCTGTGTTCATAGTAAGGTGCCAGCCCTCAGGAGGCTGTGCTGCATAAGTCAGGGGTTGCAAGGGGGAACCAACCAATCTGCAATGGAAACAATGAACTTGGATCAACACAGGCAGGGCCCTGAAGACTCTCACCAAGAACAGAGAGCTGGTATGGTCTCCATGGAATCCCCTCCATATTGGTAAACAAACAGAGACCAAGGAGACATAAATGATGGCGCTCAGCATCATCCATACTTGCGCCAATGAGGGCCTGCAGAGACATTGGGAAGACAACCTATGTGCTTGTGTCTGGAGATGACACAATAATTGAGATCGTGTAAGACAGCAAGACTGAGGGCGGGTAAGAATGATGAGGTTTCTGATACATCTCTGTTAGCTTATGAGGGTGGTAATAACTAAGAATCACAGACCAAATGTCTTTAAAAAACCTGAAATTTATTTTTTCACATTTCCAAAGGAAAGGAGTCCAAGATCAAGGAGTTGTTCTCTGTGAGTCCTGTTTCCTTGCTTCGAGACACTGTCCTCTTCCCATGTCTCCACCTGACCTCCCTTCTGTGAGAGTTTCTCTTAATCTCCTCTTCCTGTAAGGACACTAGCTATGTGGAGGTAGTGCCCACCGTAAAGCCTTATTTTAACTTAATTATCTTTAAAGAGAACTTATCTGTCTCTGACCCACAGTATCCTTCCAAGTTCTGCCTCAAACTATGGCTCAAGTCAACAGTTCCCGGTAAATCGGAGTATTTGTGAATGAAGTGTGTTGAAACTCTGCAAGTTAATTATGTATGCAGTTTCCATGTGGAGAATGATAAGCTGTTGTTTTTTCCCCCTATAAGTCTAGTTAGATTTTTTTTTTAATTCAGTGGGAGAGAGATATTAATGCCCTTTAGAAAAGCAGGTTAATAATTCAGTACAATGCATCATGAGCACAACCATACCAACGTGCAACTGTCAATATTTTTAAAGAGATTTAGAGCAGGAAATGACACATAGTATGTGTTTTTGCCACTGTGTCCTCCGGAGAAGGCAAAGAAAACTGCTGGAGTTCTTTGTAAACTTTTTTGAAGTATAAATACTCAATATAGATACTTTTATATTTTCCCTATAGGATTTCTCATTTTCAATGAGCTTGAAGACTTGTTTCTTATTTCATTGTGACATATAAAATATATGCTGGAGCTTGCTGTTATACCCAGACATAAAATATACATTTTTAAATGTCATATACCTTTAAGAACCAAATTCATCAGAAACTTATTAATCCAAACTCGCCTTAGAGCTTCTGATAGCTGAGGGTCTAAAAGAAATTCCAGGTCTGAGGTACGTGCCTGTGGAGGAGCCTTCACATTGTTAATAATAGCGATGAACATTTGTAAAGCTCCAATACTGAGTTAGGCATGGTGCTGGGTATTTTACATTCATCATTTTATTTCACTCTAACAGTGACTTTATGAGGAAAGAGTGATTATTTCTCTAGATCCCCAAAGCTTACAGAGCTCCGTAACTCGCCCAAGGACATTGTATCCGTCAGTTTTCACATTACTCAGGCCAAATGCCCGACACTCACAGTTCAAAGACAGAGGGGTATCAGAGGATTCAGTATATGGTTGTGTGGCTCCAAGACAGAAATATTACAGTGGAAGATGTGGTGGAACAAAACTGCTGAGTTCCTGACAAGTGCGAAGAAGGGGAACAACACCCGAGAGAGAGGTTGCCAGGGACCAGGTGTATATTCCAAGGTCACACCTCTATGTCCTACACCCAGAAGCATGCTTTGCCAATCTTCTAGATAGCTTGTAAGCCAGTCAAGTTGACAACTGAGTTTTACAGCCACATGTGTAGCTAGAAAGTGCTGGAGCTGAGAGTCAAGCCCAAGTCTGTCTGTTTCCTCAGCCTGACTGCCATTCCACGAAGAATAGTAGGACCAGGATGGCAGTTAGAAGTTCCTATCCAGTCAGTGGATATGCACTGTATGTGCTGAGGTAGGCACCATGCTAGATCCATTTACATTAAAATGGAAGAGAAACTGTCTGCTAGGACCTGGGGTTTGGCGGCTCCACAACTCAGGCTGAAATTTATTCCTCAAAGTCATATGTTAGTGGTATTTGGAGGTGGAGGCTCTGGGAAATTATTAGGATCAGATGAAGTCTTAAGGTCGGGCCTGCAGGATGGCATGAGAGGCTTTTTAAGAAAATGAAGAGGGGCCTGAAGCTTTACTGTCTTGTCATGTGATGTTCTGAGCTTCCTTGGGACACTACAGAGTCCCCATCAGCAAGAAGACTATTGCCAGATATGGCCTTTCTGGCCTCCAGAATTGTAGGAATTAACTTTCTTTTCTTGATAAATTTCCCAGTCTGTGATACTCAGTTATAAGAATGGAATACAGACTATGATAGTGTTTTGGTCTTGTAGAATCCTTCAGGCTAGAAAAGGAAGGCAGCCACACACAGGACAGATTATCCCATGGGTATGTTGTGCTCTTTACAGGAAAAACACAAGGTGAGGTGAGTACTCAGGGGCTAATTTTGCCATGGAAGTGGACTAGAATGTTCAAGAGGAGGTCCTGGTATTTGCCCCTGAATTAATAGGTAGGAAGAGGAATTTTCCAGGCAAAGAAAGATGAGAAAAGGAATAAAAGACAAACAGCAAGAAGTGTAGAATGAGTGAATACAAATGACTCTGAGGCCATTGGGTTGGGAGACTTGGTGAATGGTAACATTGTTAACTGAGGTAATCCACGGGGAAGAAAGACAATGATGAGTTTAGCTAGAGCTTACAGAGTTTCTGGAAACCTCAGCACTGTGCAGAGAGTTTGAGAATGAATATGATGAAGGAATGAACATGGGAATCACCAATAAACAAAGAGTTCTTAAAGTTAAAGCCTTTGATACATTGAGATGTTGATAAGAAATAGTTTAGCCCAAAGCAGAGTCATATGTAGAATAAGAAGAGAATGGCAGTCAAGGTAGAGACCTGGGCAAGACAAAATCTAGGGCAAGGTAGAGATGGGAGAATAGGATAAGAAGACCGGAAGAACATTGTCAAGGAGGTATGAAGACAATGAGGAAGGACTTGAGATTTTGGAATGGTCAACAGTATTACATGCTTCATAGACTCCATGGCATGAGAAGCTGGGAATAGTTCACTGACTGTAGTTATACTTCAGTCAAAAAGTCAGAGTAGACATAGGAAGAGAGTGACTCGGGAGACTTGGATGTGTTGCTAGGCTGAGAGGAAGGAGATCAAAGGCCCAGACAATGATGTAGGTGAAGTAGAGATGGGTTAGCAGTGGGAGCGAAAAGAGGAGGAGCCAAGTGGAGCCAGGCCCCTCCTTGTTCATGGGCAGTGAACTGTGTCTCAGTGAAGGTCAGATGTGCGTTTCTTAGAGGCCAGGTGAAAGGAAAGGAGACAAGGGAATGATGTCTGAGATATTCCTGGCTTGTGGTTTTCATTATCCAGGGGCCGATGTGGCGAGCTCACCTGCGAAGGTTGGATGCAGGTGGGACAGGTAGGGTAATAATGGAACAATTACGGAGACAGTAAAGATGGATAAAAGCTATGAAAATCCTGGGTCAGAGTACTCAGAAGCCAACATAAGTCTATAGTCCTATGATCGGGATATTTATGCATTTTTCCACACAGCTTTTGGCCTCTTTGGAGGAAGATGAGAATGGACAGTTGAATGAATTCCCCATGGGCATTTACAGGTGGGTGGGATGATGATGAGGTGAAGGGTATGCAAATATGAGTGGCAATGCTACTGAAGTATATACAATGGAGGTCAGGTTGGGTACAGAAGCCAGTGGAGCCAGAAGAAGGCTGAAGGTTGAAAAGAATCACAGTACAAACTCTAGACCATCCATGCCCAGCATCTTTAGCACAGAGATCAGTTCTGTGGAAGCCAGCCTTTCCAAGGAGAGGAAAGGGAGGAATGGTTATGGATGACTCAAGAGCCTTGCATTTATTGTATACTTTATTTATAATAGACTTTATTTCTATGAATTCTCCATTAGATTTTCATAGGGAGCATGCAGTCTAGGTCCTGAGCCTGTGTACTCTGCGCTTCTATGGAAATTTAATGGCGGCTGATCAGGCAGGAGGCAGAGCTCACACTGGTGATTCTAGCAATGGGAAATGGCTGGAAATAGAGATAAAGCTTCGCACCTTGGTCTGTTGCTCACTTCCTCCTGTGCTGTCTGGTTCCTAACAGACTACAGACCAGAACTATTCCTTCTCTCGGGTGTAATAAAAAAATTTTTTTTCAAGAAACCAAAAGACTAGAGCTGACATGGTATATTTAAAAACTTGTGAATAAGTGGACATGGTGACACAGGATGATAACTCCAAGACTCTGGAAAGCTGAAGCATGAGGATCAAGCCCAGCCTGGGCAGTTTAGAAGCCTAGGAAAACCTTGTCTCGAAATAAGAAGGGCTGGGGATATAGCTCCTTATGTAGGCCCTGGGTTCAGTTTCCAAACCAAACCCAAACAAACCTGTATGGAAACACATTCTGGGTAATGTCAGTCCCAGCGTGTTCTTGAGGTGGAGGTATGGGGGCAAGGTTGGAGCAGAGAAGCCATTTTTCTCATCCAGAAGCTTTTCCTAGCCTAGATACTTCTCACAGCTTTCGTCTGGCCCAGATTTCAATGGAAGACGGAAGCCATGACTGGGCTCCAGCAGTGTCTGTGTGGCCTTTGTGACTCTGCAACCTGGGAACCACATCCACACGCACCCTGAACTGGTCGAACTGGGCTCGACCCATGGGAACATCCTGATGGACTAGGCCAGCCGCTGAGCCCACCTTCCCATCCTCTCGGTTTTTGGGGATTTACCAAGTCATTGTTAAACAGAGGCACTGATTTTGTTTTCTTTTCAAGCTTAGCGTGATCAGCTGATTCCAAGGAAAGAGAATCAGGGCTTCATTCCATTGGGATCACGGTCCTGGAATCAGGCAGAATCTCTTGGCTGAATGTGCCTAAGCTGCTCATGAACTGCCCCCTCCAGCCATCAGCAGGAGTCCCACTCTCCGGGTCTGATTGGGATTCTCGGGGATTCCTACTGTCCCTCAGCTATCTTCTGGCCTGACGGGAAGGAAGCAGGCTGCCAACAGCAGCTTCCATCAGACACTGGAGACGCCTCATCTCATCCACCTGTGGTATCGATTATCTAGCTCAGCTGCTCAACTGCCAATAACCTGAGCCACTCTCAGCGGGCTGCGGGCGCCTAACGCGCTTGGCACAAGGTTCCTGGACTGTCAGGAATGTCATCCCAGCAGTCCCATGACTGAATCGATGTGGATCACTCACAGAATAATGAGTGTGCTGGGGGACAGAGTCGAAGGAGAGGAAGTCACTGCTGTGACTGGAAAAAGGCCCTAGACTGGGGGACCATAGGGAATGTTTTTCTCTCCCTGTAAAGACTTTGGGAAGAGTACAGAAATCAGGTGCTGGAGAAGAAGTCTCAGCCTCTATGGTTCATTGAACCAGGGTGTCTTTGCTCTGCCAGGGCGAGCTAGGTACCCAGGCCTGACTAGGCATGGATGTGAATCTCCCTTTTCCTTGATCACTCCAAGTCTGATCACAGAGTGAGTCAGGCTGGTGGCATCCAGCACCCAGACCCGAACTTTCTGGCTTCTTTTTGCTCTGCAATTCTGTGTCTAAAAGATAACGTCTCAGACTCAATTGAACATAACGTATTGGATTTTTCCTGCTCCAAGCTGGTGAAAGTGCAGTGGGAATAGAAGTTGCCATTAGCTCTCTTATCCAGAGCCTTCAGTCCAAAAAATTACTTTGCTTTTTGGCAAGAGTTTCCAAAAATACATTTGTTAAGAGCAATGCCTTCGGGGACTTTGAGGATAGCAGAGACCTCTAGACTGTGACTACTCTAAACACTACTACTCTTAAAAAATAAAAAGCTTCTCCCCAAAAGCCAGAGCTGTTAGCTTTTGGATATTTCCTTATTCTCTCAAAAATGCAGGCTTGATGACTGTCAGGAGTGGTGACATGGCAGGTTGCCAGTGAGCTTCTCTTCACAGGACACATGGTCAACCGCTTCTGGTGGTGGGGTCCACCTCGCCGGCTTGACTCCGTGAGCTTGGCTGGCCTTTGCTACTCAGGCCCAGGCTCCCAGGCTCCTGCCTCTGTTGGAGATGGAGCTCTGTCAGTTGCAAAGTTCCATCACAAGCCAGCCATCGGCCCTGATGTGCACAGGCGTCCAGCTAATGCAGGCCCTCTGCTGACACCTTGAAAGACAAACCTTTCCTCAAGTCTGTGGCTGCCTTGAAATACTAGCATATTAAGTGCCCAGGAAGCAGTAATTATTGGTTAAAAGCAATTTGAAAATCTCTCTAGGGTAATACGTCTTCATACAAAAGTGATCTTTTTTCCAGTAGGTGATTATTGTTGAAGCAATACGATCACAACATTAAGGTTATGAAAAACAGAAATAGTCACCTTGTGCTATCGTCATCCATACACAACTATTATAAAGAATACTGTGAGTACATCTCAGTAATAAATCTTTGTCTACTTTTCTAGCTATTTTCTGGGAATATATTCTTGGGAGCAGCATCACTGGTTATATGAACACAGCATTTTTAAATATTGCTGCTATATTTTATCAGATAACTTGCCAAAAATAGTGTTTTACTACCTCATTGTTATTTAATTTACATTTCTTTGAGTATTAAGTATACTAATAATACTTTAAATATTTGGCAGTAATTTACATGTCCTTGTGTGAAATATTTGTTTATTTCCTTTGTCCCTTATCTATGAGAGTCTTTAACATCTATCAACTTATATGAATTTTTTTTTTTTTTTTTTTTTTTTTAGGTTTTTTGAGACAGGGTCTTGCTTTTGTGGTTCAGGCTGGCCCTGAGTTCAGCCTCCAACTCACATCACAATCCACCTGCCTCTGCCTCCCGAGTGCTGGGATTACAGGCGTGAGCCACCACGCCCGGCACTGTGGTACGTGGTACTGATTGCTGCTGGGTGTGGGGGTCTCCACACCCAGTATTGTTATGTGGTTACCGGGGAATCGAACCCGGGCCCTTGCGCTTGCAAGACAGGCGCCAGAACCACTGAGCTAACTCCCCGGCCCAACTTATATGAATTTTTTTATTAAATCTATCATTTGTTACAAAAATTTTCCTGCTTTTCTTTTAATTTTATTGGAAAAAATTTGAAATACATAGAACTTCAACATTGTTATACATCCAAATCTACCCGATTACCCCTCATTATTTCTTGTATAACACAGCTAATTCCTCTTTTAACGACCAATCTGTTTAACAACTACTTAAACTTACAACTGAGAAGCATTGTTGGGAATCATGATCTGCTGTGAGGACTTACGACTTGCATTGAGACTTATGACACAGGAAGACTAGTGGCAGTGAAGCTTCCTGGTGGCTTCTACAGTACTGTAATTTTTGCCGATTGTACAGTACAGTACTGAGATTTTAGGTTCTGTTATACATTATATTCCTGCAAGTATGAGTTATGGAAATAAATGCAAAGTCATCAAGTAAAAGTTTCCTTTGACTCTTCATTCTAAGTATTGTAATGTATATGCTGTATACAGCTCCTCCTTTAGCAACCAACTCTTTTAATGACCTAGGGACAGAACTTGGTAATTAAACAAGGAGTATCCGTGTATGTACTACTTATTGGATACTTATTGCATGTGAGACAATATGTTGAGGTTTTTTTTTTTTTTTTTTTTTTTGAGACAGGGTCTCGCTTTGTAGTCCAGGCTGGCCCTGAGCTCAGCCTCAAGCTCACATCACAGCAATCCTCCTGCCTCTGCCTCCTGAGTGCTGGGATTATAGGCGTGAGCCACCACACCCGGCACTATGGTATGTGGTAATGATTGCTGCTGGGCATGAGTCTCCATGTCCAGTATTGTATGTGGTTACTGAGGATCAAACCTGGGTCTTTGCACTTGCAAGACAGGCGCTGGAACCATTGAGCTAAATCCCCGGCCCATGTTGAGGTTTTATAGTTATGTTTAACTTGATCCTGCACTAGAGGCAGGCACAGTATACCTGTTACCCACATGAGATTATAATAATAAAATAAAATAGTATCAGTAACAATAATAATAGCAACCGTGCAGCAGTTATCACTAAATATTGTTATAAGCACTTTAAATGCATTAACTCATTTAGTACTTAGAACAGCTTCTCAGGGCACATATGATTTTCATCTTCATTTTCAAAAGGAGAAAACTAAGGACAAAGGACTAAATTACCCACAGAGAACAAGTGACAGAGGTCAGACCAGTAGAGGTTAAGGAATATGCCCCAAGCCACACAATTAGCCAACAATAGCTGCATGATTCCACCCTGCATCTGACTGAAATCAACAGCTCAAGCCTACTCTTCTAATTTAAAATTCGTCTCTATTTAACTTGGAACCTGGGACCCGAGGTCTGTCATACTATGCTTAAAATTCACATTTATGACTTACAGTTTTCTCTCCCTTACATCATTTCTTCCATAAATTAAGCCTTATGTCCTTCATCTACATATCTTTGGAAGATAAACATCCTGTGTTTATTCTGTGGAGTGAAACTTCACAGTACCTGGATTTTCGCCATTTAAGAGCTGCACAATATCTCAAGCAAAGTATAATAAGAATAATATCTAAAACCAACAAGACTATGCTTTAAAGAAGGCTATCAGTGTCCCTAATGTGAATTATATATCCATTTTATTCTTCTATGGTGAGGGCTATGGCCATTTCCAAAAGGCTTGTCTCTATGCAATTAAGGTGAAATGAGTCTTTGGGACATTTCCAATTTTTTTTGCCTTTCCTTAGCAAATTAGTACAAAACTAGGCAGAAGGAAGGTTGGAGGAGAAAAGAGCTATGGTAGGCACAATGGTTCTCTCTTGTAATTCCAGCAATCTGAGAGGCTGAGGCAGGAGAATCATGAGTTCCATCTTAGTTTGGACAACTGAAAGACTTAGTAAAAATTGTCTCCAGTTAAAAAATAAAAAAGGAATAGGGAACATAGTTCAGTGCACAGGCCCTGGTTTCAGACTCTCAGTACCACCAGACAAACAAGCCAGCTGTCTATGAGCAGGGACTCAGGTCTTCTATGGTAGAGTAAACTATGTCACATTTACTTCCTACGTACTCAATTATACACCCCTCAGAGAGATCACTGAAGAGCACATTTCCTGCTTCTTAGAACATCAAATCATTCTGTGTTGTGTTTTCTTCTTTTGAATAGTGTTGAGCTTTAGGCAGGCAGTTAAGTTACTTGAAGATCACTTTGTGCTTTGCTGAGTTAGGGACTCTAGTCCTATTACTTGAGGTGGGGGGGTGGTTTCCCTGGGTGACCCATGATCAATGAACACTCAGCAGTTGTTCTAGTCTCTTTCCTGGGGATAAAATTCGTACTCATAGCTTAAGGAGGAGAGGTGTATTTGGGCTTACGGTTTCAGACAGTGCAATCCATGGTTTGTGGCTCCAAGGCAAGACTGGCATACCAAGAGGGCACAGTGCAGGAGAGATGCTCAAACAGCCAAGTAGCAGAGAGAGAAGCAGGAGCCAAGGACAAGAAAGCACCTTTCCAGGTCAGATGACCAGTGACCCTCCTCCAAACACCCCCCACCTTCTAATGGCACATTTGGCTGCAAGCTCATTAACAGATGACTCCACTGGTGAGTATAGCACTCACCTAGATGCAATTATCTTCCAATGCCCCACCTCTGAACACATGAATTTGGAGAGATGTTTTTGATTTAAATCATAACACCAGGCTGGCTGGTGGAGCTCAGATACCTTCCTATGTTTGTATGATCTCTGGGAATGTCCACCTGGTGACTTCCAAGTCATTCTTTGCTTATCCTAGTGAAGTTTTACTCTGCATTGACAGCCTCTAGGTCCAAGAAAAGAAGCAAGCCCCCCAGCATGCAGATTTATGCAATACCATGAATGTATTTCACCCTCCTTCCTAAGACTCTGTCCTAAATTTCTAGCTGCCTCGGCCTCATACACTTGTCTTCATACACTACCATCAACACAAGGGAGGCTCTGTGGTACCACTTGCCCTATTCTTGTGCTCTTGACAGGAAGTTTAGCAGAAATATTAGGGATCACCTCTTTTGCCTCTCTTCTTCTGGGATTTAGAGGCTTGGGCTACTTGTTGCCAAATTTCTGAGAAATGTTGATTTTCAACTCAGTGTTAGAAAACAGCTTGTCCAGTTCTCTTTTTGTTTATGGTGGGAGAGAATATCCAATCCTTGTTACTATAAACAGGTCAGACAAGAGTGAGAACAGTTTAAACACCTGGTCCACCTGACAAATACCTTGCACACAAAGAGATAGGATTTGGCTTGATTGCCCCAGGGCACTGTATCAATCAATATTTACTACAGGAAGAGATACAAATATATATGAATTGAAAAACTGGCTCACAATGGCCACCTACTGAGTCAGATAAAGAAGAATCCAGAGAGTCTGTCGGCACACTGGAGACTGAGGGTGTAGTTGAAAGTCTAGAGCTCACTGCACTGGACTGTATAAGTTGTTGTCAAGAGGCCAGTGGGTCTGCAATGTAAGGATCCTCTGAAGGATCCATGCTAGAAGCTTGGGAGTTTGTGCTGGAACCCAGGAGATGATGTCCAAGGCGAAGGTGAAGATGAAAGCTCCTCCAAAGAAACAGAAGCAGATCCCTCTTCTGTCCTCATTTCCCCTTTATACTATCCAGGTGACGAGTCCCGTAGGATGGGTCTTTCATACTTTAGGATGTGGAATCACTGAGCTGATTTAGTTAAGCTTCTTTTGACTAAATTTCTCAAGTTGATACATCAATCAAACATCATAGACACTCAGGCTACTCTGGGCTGAAAATTCAAGTTCTATTTCAAGAGATCTATTTTGCATATAATATGGTCCCTAGGTGCCAATCAAGTACTTCATCTTGAAAGATCTCTCTTGGCAGAAGAAAGTGCTGCCTGGCTGGCCTCACCTAGGCATAGTATATTGGTCTCCAACTGGGAAGACTTTTCAAGTACCATTTTTACTGCACAAAATTTTTGCATAAGGAACAGGCTTTCTTTTTTTCTTTCCTTTATACTGGAGATTGAACCAAGACCTTCACACTGCTACATACCCAGTACTTTTAAACATTTTAAATTTTGTTATGTTGCCACATTAAGTTGCTAAACCACTCAGGCTGGGCTCAAACTTGTAATCCTCCTGCCTCAGTCTTCCTGAGAGCTGGGATGATAGGTGTGCATCACTGTGTCCAGCCTCGACTGACTTTAAAACCTTAACCTCTTCCTAGGATTCAACACCACCATGATTCTTGGATCACCTTTGAGAGACTGGATGAACTTTCTTTTTTGCTTGGGAAGCTTGGAGAGGTGTTTTGATTTTGACTTAGTACCAATTTATTCTCTCCTCCCCATTTGGAATTTCCCAGAATGCCTCAAGGCCACTGGTGCACATTTATGTGCAGTTGCCCCCACTTTAACCTAAGCCCTGCTTCTACATAATGGCATTTTTATATCTATTAGCTTCCTTTAATACATGAATCAGAGGCATTGTAACTCTGGGAAGGGCTGGTATTAAATTTTCACTCTTCTCCTGCATTATAAAAACAAAAGCACATTCTTTGCAGCTCTGAACCTTGGTCTCCTCGTTTGTAAGTTGTGGAATGATTCTCTCTTTGCTCGGTAATGGGGACAATTAAATAAGTTTGCGTCCATTTATTATCAACTTTCTGGTGCGGCTTCCAAACTCTTCACCATGGCAACTGCTCCCATAGGAATCACCAGTGCCCACCATATTGCCAAATCCCAAAGACTCTTCTCTTTCTGCCCTCATTTTGCTAGAATACTCTGCAATATTTGATGTCCCTTTTTCTTGGAACACTTTTAATAACATTTTATGACTTGCTATTTTTCTAGCTCTCCTTCTGCCTCCCTGGCAGCCATGTGGCTGGCTCATACTCTTCTACCCCAAGCACTAAATCACATGGCCAATGTGATGGATTTCTATTTTAGTGGTTTTTAGTTTAAAAATATCATCATCCAAACTTTTATGTCTCTGTGTGTGTATGTCTTAGGGTATACACATATTTCAGCATGGAGTGCATGAATATACATTGAAATTAAGGTGAACTTTGTAAGTATGGACTAGTAATGTTTATTGCTGCAGGTAAAGCCAGAAACATACGAGTGGATACTAGGGCTCTAAATGTTGGAAATCTTTTGGGCTTAGCCATAGAATCACCTTTCTTACACTTTCTTCTTCAGTGATTTCACCCATTTTTGTTTGTTTGTTTGTATGTCAACTTCTAAATATATGTGTCTCTCTAGAAACCTCTTTTAAGCCACAACTCAGGTATTAAGCTTCCTATTTAAGGGTTTTCTTTGCTTTTCACAGACTTCTCAAACCAGATTCCCCAGACAGAATTCTTAAATATCTCACCTAAAAATACTCATTTTCTAGGCTTTTCCTCTCAGTCGAAGTATCTCTTTGAACATGCTAGGTCATTCCCATCATTCCCTTGGCCTGGTATCTCTGTTTGTACATCTACTCATTATCATTCAAGAGCTTAACCTTAACCCTAACCCTAAATCAGCATTTTTTGTTACATTTTCCAAGGGCCATTTGAGAGTCACTACATAGTCTCTGGCTTTGTCGGTTCCAGCCTCTTTCCCTTTCTTTCTGTTTCTAGCAAAGCTCTGATGCTTCCTGGGAAGCCAAACCTTGGTGGGAGAACCTGACGAAGTGCCCAAACCGCCCACCTTGATGAGAGAGGCTGATGAAGTACCCAGTTTCCCTGCTCCATTTCCACCAACTCCCATCCAGAGAGTTGGCACATGACCCAAACTAAACCAATCAAATTCTCTGACCCAGAGATTTCAGTTTGGTCCTGTCTATCCAAGGAGTAAAATTGTGGGAGTGTATTCTTCTGATGGTCATACCCTGATAATCTTCACCATGGTTTCTGTTGTGGGCTCCAGAACTACTTTGGTTCCCTTCTCTCCCAAACTTCAGTCATTCGACACTTACTTTGACTCTCTGGGCTACACTGTCTCTTTTGAGGAAGTTCCTTATGTTGGCATAAGTTTGCAGCTCTGTCTTTTGTGTAACCTTAAAGAAGCCTGAGTGATACACATCCCATGTAAATTAGACCCTACCTGCTATGCACCTGTATTAATTTCCTAGAGCTACTGCAGTGAAGTACTAGGTGGCTTAAGACAACAAAAATGTGTACTCCTATGGCTCTGGAGAGTGAAGTCCAAACTTTAAACTATCAGTCAGGTTGTCCTTTCTCTGAAGCCTCTGCTGGAAGATCCTGCCTTCGCTCGCTGGTAAGTTCCGGTGGACCCAGGTGTTCTTCTGCCTGTGAGGACCTGACTCCAACCTCTGCTTCTGTTCCCACATAGCCAGTTCTCTCTCTAGATTTCAGGTTTCATGTGACTTTCTCCCATGTCCTTTTCTTCTAGGAGTACCTGTCACATTGGATTAAGAGCCCATTCTACTCCAGCATGAACTTGTCTTAACTAATTGTATCTGTAGCAATCCAGTTTCCAAACATGGTCACCTTCTGTAGGAGTTAGCAGGTCACCCTTTTGGGGAGGCACATTTAAACCCACAGTACAATCTTCTTTCTTCTGTAGCACTTTCACTGTTTATGATTATACTGTTACTTGTGAGCTTACTCAGGTAAGGCTTTTCTTCTTTATTAGCCCATGGAGGCAAAAGCAGTTTTCCCTTGATCCGCACCATCTGGGTAGTGTCAGCTCAGTTTCTTTCATAATTAGAATGTCATATAAAGCACCTAGCTAATACCTGGAATGTTAAAGACTCCCAGAAATGATCGTGCCTTTTTTTTGTTTAGGTTTTTTGAGACAGGGTCTCACTTTGTAGTTCAGGCTAGCCTGAGCTCAGCCTCAAACTCACATCACAGCAATCCTCCTGCCTCTGCCTCCCGAGTGCTGGGATTACAGGCGTGAGCCACCACGCCCGGCACTGTGATATGTGGTACTGGTTGCTGCTGGGCATGAGTCTCCACACCCAGTATAGGTATGTGGTTACCGGGGATTGAACCCGGGTCCTTGCGCTTGCAACACAGGCGCTGGAACCATTGAGCTAAATCTCCGGCCCAATAATGCCTTTTGATTATTGAGTTAATTGTAAAATGTTCAACATTGTAAATATCTTAGCAAAAATTGTTGTGTAGATACTTCTCATGCAGTGACTGAGCTACTTTCACTACCTAATGACCCACTAATGACCCAAGATGAGGTCATTCATAGAACTGGATCTAGCATGTACATTACAATATTCAGAACAAAGAAATGGTCAAAGGAAACTCTGGCTTGGTGACTTCCCTTTCACTTGCATAACTTTTACATATAGCACTGTGTTGTATATGACGGAACATAAAACTGCAGTACTGTATGTACAGTCCAATCAGAAAGAATTGTAGTGCTGTATAAATGAGCTGCACTGTACAAGAAAAGACACTGAGGCTCTGTTAACACGATGTACAGAAATATACAAAGAAAGCTCCAGGTTGTAAGTTGGAATAGCACACCTGCGTTGTAAATCCGAGCGGTTGTAGAACAGGCAGATCGTTAAACAAGTAATATCTGTCTCTGTGTGTGGCCAAAGAATGGGAAGAAGCTTGTTTATAATATTCAAGGGGGAGATGAGGTATGATAAAATATAATTCATAGCTAGATTTTTAAAAATGTAACAGTAAAAGACATATTGACATGAATCCTCCTCAAAATACTCCCATCGTTCTTGCCACTTTTGGAAGCAGTTCAGTAAGCCCCTGTTCCAACATGGCTTGAACCATGCAGTCTTTAGACAGCTTACATATTCCAGATGAGATCGGGCATATTCAGGGTGATATGACTGTAGTCTGTCCTAAGTATTCCAGATGTTCCTGTTTTGTGGTCATTTTGACATTGTAGAAGGGCCAGAAGTTGCAGGGTGCCAATTCCAGGGAACAAATTGGATGAGGACACAGTGTAATAATTTATTTGACAGAAATTGTTGCTGTTAAGTTTTGAATTGATGTAGGGCATTGAGGCATCCAGGAAAAGACACAAAAGATGACATTAAGAACTTCTTTAGAAAGTGGCAAGACCAATGGGATAAATGTATTGGAAGCAAAGGGAGGGTTCTGAGGGGGATTCATGGCACTGTGTCTCTTACTGTAACAAAGACCTTTTACATTTTAATTTGAATATATGTTATACATTTTGATCATGGATTGTATGTGCTCTTTCGATATTAAGAGTTGCATTTGGCCGAGAGACTGAAGGGCCCTGCTTGCCCCCAGAGTCTCTTAGGGGACCACAAATTGTCTCCTAGGAATGAGGCCGCATTATGTGGCAGTGCACAGGCAACCACGTAGGCGACTAAGGACAGTGTCTGCATCCCTGACGATGCTCATCTTTCACCTCAGTCCTCTGTTTCCCACAGGCAGGGCCTCTCTCTCTCTCTCTCTCTCTCTCTCTCTCTCTCGGATGGAATATGAATCAGCTCCTTCCTGGTATCCAGAATTAATAATTCTCCCTTCTGATTGATTGTATATCTCAATGCTATTGAGCTGAGCTTGAGACTCTGGAATCTGTTTTCTAAAAAGATCATCCAGGTTGGGAAGCACGTTTATGCTAGGGGCAAGGTGTAGGGTTAGATTCAGTGAAAGATTTGTTAAATCTGTGAAGTAAGGAATCTAACTGGAGAGCTGAGCTGAGATCTGACTCTCACCACTAAGAGAAATGCCAGGCAGAGCGGGAGAGATGGGTCACCAGACACTGGCAGGTGTGTCTTTCTCAGAGGTCATCTAAGTCTTTCAAGCGGGGCTCAGTCATTCAAGCACCAGAAGGTAGGAGTCCCCCAGGAATGTCGGGTCAGCTGTGATGATCTGGGGCAAGTGATTTTCTTCTGGAAAGGAAAGGAACTGAAGGTAGTGAATGCATCAGAACAAGAAAGGAGGACCCATGAATTTGACGTGTCCCTCCAGAGAGGGAAAGTGGTGGGCTAAGAAGGGAGAGTGCTAAAAGGAGGTGGAGTTCGAGTACGGAACATTAGAGTTCCAGAGTTCAGAAAAGCAAGAAGACAGGATGGAAACAAAGGAAAACCCATCGACACAGCTGGCTGAAATGAAGGGAGAGAGTCCCTGGAACCGAAGAGATCAGTGAGCCATGAAACACAGACGACAGGCTCCTGCCTAGACAGTGGAGCCTCCCAACTGTACCACTCTGGTCTTTCCAGCCCACTGCTGCATAGAAACTGCTCTTATCAAGGTCAACAGTGACCTCCCATTGCCGAATATATCAATCAGTCCTCTTTCTACTCCACACTTTGGCTACATTTGACAAGTTGACCACTCCCCCTCCTCAAATGCTTTTTCATGTGGTTCTTGGACATCAGAAGCTCTTGATTTCCATCTCTCCTGGCCGTGCTTCTCATCAGTTCATCCCACTGGCCACTCTTTATTTCCTCTGCTGGCTCCACCTGCAGATCTTCTAATGCTGACCTGCCTAGATCTCAACTCCCCACCTCTTCTTTACACTCTTTCATATATGATTCTTCGCAGGACTTTTCTTTGCCTTCCATACATATCTAACAACTCCCAATTTACATCCCTAATTTCAGCTTTGCTCTGGACCCCTAAAACCAAACTCCAAGTGATTTCTGGATGTTCCCATTTATTTACTGGACCGGCATCTCAAAAACAGAGGTCATGACTTCTCTTGCACATACTACACGCCATTCCTCAGCTTGAGAATTGGCAGCTCCATCCTTTCGGGTCATCAGATTTAGGTTAAGTTGCTTAGCAATCTGTGTTTCTGTTTTCTCACCTACAAAACAGAGAGGAAGATGGTTCTTACTTCACAGGGCTCCTCTAGGGACTGACTGAATTATTGAATTTAAAACACTTAACATCATATCCTAACTAGTGGAAAATGTTCAACAGTTGCTACCTATTATTACTACATATATGCAAAATCCTCACTCTGCATTGCTTAAGGCCGAGATGAAAATATGTAAAATAGGGTTGTTGTTCTTGCTTAACAAGCATTAAATATGACTTAATAAGAAAGAATTTGAGATCCAGGCAAGCATATAAATTGGGGAGAGGTAAGAAATTCCTTCTTGCTGCCTTTAATTTTGTTTTGGTGGCCAAAACATCTGGATAAAAGCAAGCATTTCTCCATTAGACTTTCTGAGCTCATGCAGCCAAATGTCTGATTTTTTGGCAGTTTTGGGAAAACCAGTTCTCTAGTCAGCCTGTGCATTCCTGGGGCTCCAGAGAGTTTTGTGGCCCAGGGCCTGGACAGCAGGGTGAGAGTGGGCGGTGGGCGGAGAGCCCTGGCAAAGGTCTGTTCCAAGGTCTGGAATTTAAACATATGCTGTTTTCAATTATCCAAATATTTCCTAGCAAACAGATGTTTGACATCACATAGCTTTAACATGACAATAATCACGTACATTTTCCATTCAGTGTGTTAAAATATGAAAAAGCACCATAGTCTCTTCTGGAGTGTGGCTACCAAGGCTCTGCTGCTAGAATCCTGTAACTTCTTTTATCCCTTCTTGAAACTCTGTGGTGCAGTACCTTGATGCGAGAGGAATACTGTTTCAGAGGCTGCCATCTTGGTCACGCCAGTCCTCTTCCTAATGGATCTAGAATTGGGAAAGTACCTTCTCTCTGCTCTGCCTTCTAAGTAGGAGGGTTGTTCTTTCTACTAGGCTGCAACACGGAGGAGATGCCTATCAGGGGTGGAGGAGAACTGGAAATCCCCTCCCGAGCAATCCCATCAGCCTCTCATCCAAGCTGGTCTGTAGTAAGATGGATGTCCCAGCTCCTTCACTTCCAGGCTGATATTTATAGCAACTTAGAGGATCAGGCTTTAAATTTAAAAAAAAAAAAAAAAAGAATCAATAAACTCAGAGCTGCTAAATTTAAACTATAAGAGGAATAAAATATAGAATCTTGAGAGAGAACAGAAACAAATAAGGAAGCGGTGAACCTCCCCGGAGATGCTGAGATTAGTTTCCCTTGTGTCTCTGGTGACAGTTTTTATAGTCATGAGTATTCTTACCTCATAAGTGCTTGTCGTCTAAATGGGAAGGAAATATGGAGGATTAGAGAAAGAGAAAGAGACAGAGGCTGTGTTAACAAATGTGTTTTTCCACCACAAAATGAGCCATTCTGCCAAAGTTTTGTGTGGACACTATGTCTAAGTGTTATATCTGCAAGAGTAAAAATACAGTCGGTAGTTTCCTGTTACTGCATCGAATACCTGAGTTTATATAAATGATCACCATATAAAGAAGAAAGGTGGATTTTGGCTTATAGGTGTGGAGGTTTCAGTTCATAGTATCCCCAGTCTTTGGGGCTATAGTGAGGCAGCCTGTCATGGTGGCAATGAATGGCAAAACCATTCACCTCATGACCTGGGGTGAGGGGGGCAGAGAGAAGAAGAAAGACATAGGGAGAGTATCAGGGGTCCACATTCCTACTTGGAAATATGTCCTTGGTATTCTAAGATTTCCCACTAGGCCACAGCTCTTAAAGATTCAGCTCTTCCCAACAGCACTGAAGCTTGAGGACCAAGTCTTTTAGCCCAATGACGTTTGGTTGACATTCCAAATCCAAACAATGGCAGTACCAATTCCTCTTCCATTTACTTCAACTCAGTAATTATGTACTTAGCACCTATATTTTCCATTAATCCAATCAAGACAATGGGTCTGCGTCAGAACTTGTGACCTGACCTGTTCCTTTGTCCTGACGACTCACAAAAGCTCTAGGGAGATTGTATTGAGCAGTATCCAAGAAAGTAAAAAGAAAAACAAAGGAGGGAGAAAGAAAAAAGGAATAACATACCCAAAATGAGTGACGGAGTGAATTATAGAATAAGGATCTTCCACCCACTGTCAGAGAAAGTCCTGCAGGTGTGTGTGTGTGTGGACTTCCTCTTTCATATAGATTCCCCCAAGTGAGACTGTTACACCCTTTGCTTAGAAGTAATTTGACACTGTTGTGGCTGCTGGGTTAGAGGGCACACTGGGACATGCTTCCTAGACTCCTCCTCAGTGCCTCTTCCCCGAATATTAGCCAAGGAGGTGCAGCCCCCTCCTTGTTTTTTGGGAACTCAGGGCACTTTTACCACTTGCAGTTATTTATATTCTCTGGCTCCCTGTGCTGGTTTAAAGAAGAGGGAAAATCACCAATTCACTGGACCCTACCATTTCCGTGAGGAGGTCAGTAAAGAGATCTTAGGAATGTACTACAAAGCTGATGTGAATGGCATTCAGTGAATACACACACATGCACAACAGGTCATCTGAACTGAACATTCTGTTACAAAAACGCTGAGCAGAAAGACAATAAAATTATAACAGAAACAGAATCTTATGAATGGATTATGAAAGAGATTCATTTAAGACTTTTTAAATTTTCCCCATCATGCTTATTTTGCTTTTAAAGTGATAAAAATACTTGAAAAAACCAAAACACAAAACAGTTCTCTCTGAAGATTGGGACATTTATTGTACAATTACATCACTGATATAGTACCTAACTCTTCTCTTTCAGAACTATCCAGATTGCGCCATCTTTTCTCACTACTGTTCTGAATCCCATCTTCACCCAAAGACTGGAGTTGCGTTTGGTGAATCATTGAGTGATCAGGTTGGGAAATCCCTGAATATCCTTTAGCTTTGCTCTGAAGATCCCTTCTGGAAAGAACTCAGAGAGGCCCTGTGTGCTGTCTCAGTCTGCTTTGTACAACTCTGACAGAATATTATGAACAAAACAATTAATGAAAAAATGGAAAATTATTTCTCCTGGTTTTGAAGAGTACACAGTCTAAAACTAAGGTGCCGGATTATCTGGTAAGGACCATATGCCTTATCTTCCAGCACATTGTAAATTTTTTATTTTGAAACAAGATGTCACAAAGTTGTCAGGTTGCCCAGGATGGACTAGAACTTTCGATCCCCCTGCCTCAGTTTCCCAGAGAGCTGGGATTACAGCCAACACACTTAAGAATAGCTAAACGTTCTCAAGTATAGAATCTGTGGCGGGCATAGTCCCAAGCACTGTTCAGGAGTCTCTAATACACAAGATGCCCTACACTTTTGGAATTACTTCCATCCCATCTAAGTAGGGGAGAAAACTGATGGAGATGTGTGTTCCTATCAGGAATCCAGAAACAGAGAAAGCCAAAGTATTTGGGAACAGTTCTAAAGTTCACCTTCCAGAGAAAAATCCCCCCAAAATCTACAACAAATGTAAGGTAGTGCTCAATAAGAATAATCTCCCATAACAGTATATTCTTTTAAACTGCTACATAATATTCCATCTCATTCATTTTATTTCTATACTATTCTTATAACATTCTATCACATAGAAGTATTATGTTTAATTTATTCTCTCTTTTTAAAGAATATTTGGGTTGCTCTTAGTTTTCTGAAAGCGGTATTTGTTATTTGGGAATTGAGTTTTAAATAAGGGCTTGTTTTAAGGACTTGGGCAGCTTCTTCCTATTCTCTCTTGTTTTAAGGAGTAATAGAACTAAAAAGATCACCCCTAAATAATTTAAACATCCTAAAAAGATTTAAACCCTCAAGGCATGACTAAGATACATTTATTACCCTCAAGGTACTTAAAATTGAGCCTCAGAAATAAAAATAACTGCAAAGAACTATAATGCAAAGCAGCAACTGATGAATGATTGAAGAGAGAAATAAATCCGGGGCTGAGAAAGAAATTCTGTTGAGTTTTGGGAGAGGAGAGACCGGGCCATGAAGAATGAACTGTTTCACACCAGAAATACAGGTCACATGGGGAACAGGGACTCTGCAAACAGGAAGATACGTGGGGAGATACTGAGACAGCCAATTGGGGGCTTCTGGATGCCAGAAGGCCTGGAGAAGGCTTTGTCCTGTGGAATGTTGGGAAGAGGGCATGGCTGGTGGTGTAGTCTGCACCTAGATTGTCCTCTAAAAGGCTCATGTATTCGTAAGTGGGACTTTTGGAAGGTCATTGGATCTTGGTGATATACTCAGAGGTAGATTCACGCACTGATCAATTCATAGCTCAGTGGGCTATTAGGATGTGGGGCCTGGTCCTCAGAGTCAGTTCTTGTGGGCCTGGCAGGTCCATCTCCCTCACTGCTCCTCCCTTCTCTTTCTGCTTCCTGGCTGCCATGATTCGAGGAGCTCTCCTCTGCCCAGACCCTTCCACCTTGCCCTCTTGGACTAAGAGCCAGATGACCACAAACTGAATCCTCTAACCACTAAGTCAACATGACCATCCCCTCCTTTAAATTGGGGATATGGAGAGATTTTTGTTCCAGCTAGGAGAATGTGGCTAAGACAGCCAGAAAGGGATGGTTAGCTAGACTGGGAGAAATGTTCAATGCACTGTTGTCCCGGAGGAACTGTACTCATGCTAATTTACCCAAGGGGGATTTATTTTAAGCTATGTTTGGCCTCTCACAGTGCCCATGGAGATGGTCAGGTTACTCACGAGTTGTAAGCTGGGAGGCTAAAGGAAGTGCCCACCTGGGCATCTCTCTGCTCTCCCTGACCACCCCCCCCACCTCCTGTGCCTTTGTCTCTTTCATTCCTTTGCTTGTTCTTCAACATTCACTTCTCGGATGCTGGCCCTAAATCTACGTGTGTGTGGACTCTGGGTCTATGAACCCACATCATAGTAGGGCCTCTCTGTATAGTTAGGCAAACAGGTCCCTGCACAAGGGTCCTATGTCCAAGGACGGAATAGGGGCTGAGATGCAGGGTGGTTCTCACTCATACTGCATTAGCCAAACCAGTGCAGCTGAGTAAATTTCAAGGAGATAAGGATGCGTGCTCTTGTCAGGAGTCCAGAAACAAACAAGACTGGGGAATTTGGGAAGAGCTCAAGTCTACAGCATGAGAAGAAACTCAGAAAGCACTAGAGCAAATTTAAGGTGGTGTTCCATGAGAACAATTTCCCTTATCGGTACATAATTTTAAACTGCTACATAATTCCCTATCATTCCTTTTAACTACCTGTTGCATTCCCATACTATTACTGTGATATTTTATCACACAGCCATGTCATGTGTGATTTATGCTCACTTTCTAAAGACCATTTGCATTGTTCTGTTTTCTTCCTAGTCCAGTAATAAGACAAAAGATAGATATAGTGTATAGATGTATGTGTATACACATTCACATTGGAAGATCCATCTCTGAGATACAGAGAGCTATGCGAGATCAGTTCCTCTTGTCAATGAGACAGAAAGCTAGATACGTGATACATTAGTGACTTTTGTGAACTTGTGGGAGAACAAGGTCACAGAGCAGCCACCCTGAAGAGAGGCAGGAGCCTTCTCAGAAACTTGGGGCCTGCTCCTGTACCTACTGGAGGCGGAAGCCATACAAGCTGCTAGAGACACTAACTTAGAAAATGCAAGTATTTACTGGAAGCCGAGATGAGAGAGAGAAGCTACTAGGAGGTATAGGCATGGGAAAAGGGATTCCCAGACCCTTTCCAGGTTTTTCTTCCTGGAGAATTCTAGGACCTTCCAAGGAAAAGCAGAAAGAATCCAGCAACAGCATCTAGGAAGGCAGTGGCAGCCACCACAGCTTGTGAGGTGTTTTTCCTTACAGGACAAAGGCTCAATTTGCAGGGACAACTGATTTCTGACCAAACAAACTCCACCAACCAGCCTGACTTTGCTGCCTTTTACGGAAGAGTTCACTGGACATCAGCAGGAAGAACACTGATCCAAGTGCGCGTGGATCACTCCTCAAAACAGGCCCCAAAGCAGAACAAACTATTTAAAGGAACAGAAACTAGACATCGTGCACTCATGCTTCACATTCAAATTAAACTAGAAATCAATAACAGATACCTGGAAGAGCCCAGCTGTTTAAAGGAAACATGTCTAAATAGTCCATGGGGTCAGAGATGAGATATCTCAATAAAACTTTAAAAAGTGTTTTGAAGTGGAAGAAGATTAGAATGCAGTGTATCAAAATCTGAGGGATACAACAAAAGCAGCCTTCAGAGGGAACGTGCAGCACTGGGGGCCTTCATGGAAACAGGGAGATCACGAATGAACTGCCTACATTCCCACCTTCAAAGTCTCCCGAGAGGAGAAACAAATTAAACCTACAAGGAGCATTAGGAAGAAGATAATGAAAATGAGAACAGAAGTCAATGAAATTAAAATAGGAAAACAGACAGGAGGATTAAAGAAACCATCAGTGGATTCTTTTAACTGTATCTCTAGAATAAGCTCCTTGGAGTGTGTGTGTTAGCTTGAAGGGCATGTGGATTTTAAGAAAACAAAGATTGCATATAGGGGATGGGGGGGATGGGGGCGGGGGGGGTAAAGGGAAAAAATGAGAATCAAATCATGTCATATTCTGGTACAAACTCTTAATGTTGAATGCGATTATCATGTGTATTCATAATGTACCAATAAAGATAATTTTTTAAAAAAGAAAAAAAAACAAATAAGTTTGCATATTTATTTATTTTTAACTTACTGAAGAAATTGAACCTAGAGCCTTTGCACTGAGATGCATTCCCAGGCCACCCCCCTTCCCTTTTAAAAATTTTAAAACAGGGACTTGAAGTTGTGATCTTCCTGCCTCAGCCTCTCAGGTGACTGCCATTGCAGGCATATGTGTATCTCCATGCTCACCTGCCTCTGAACTTCAAATTTGGAAAGATATCATCACAAGAGTCATACCATGGTGGTATCAATTTATACTCTTGCCCCAGTATATGAGAATCCCAGTTTCTGCATAGTTTTTCCTATACTTGCATAGTCAGCATTTTTATTCTTGCCACTGTGATAGGCAGAAATGGTGTCTTTTTAAAAAAACGTTCACCTTCCTCTTCAGATGTTTGTAGGTTAATTGTACAGCTTTATCTGAGATGTGTTTCAGGTCCTCTGCTAATCCACTTTCTTGTTAATTGGTTTATTTTTTATTGATTCAAAACTGCTGCTTAAATGTCTAATGTAAGTGAACTAGCCATGTCTGTGTCTGAATGATTTCCCCTAATTTACCTCCCATAGTTTGACTTTGTTTATTACTGCTTAGCACTCATCAGTCTTTTCTTCTACAGCTTCTGGTTTTTGTGAATTGCTCAAGAAAATCTTGTACATTTCAAGGGTGTTAGAAGTTTTCTCATATTTTCTTCTAATTATTTTATTGTTTCTTTTTTTACTTTAAACATTTTGAACCATCTTTAATCCACTTTAGTAGTTGGAGTGATTAAGTCATTTCATTTTATGATTATGATTGCACATCTGAAAAGCAATATGTTGTCTTTTCTGAAGCTCATCTTTCTTCACAATTGCTTTTCATCGATAAAAATGAAAATATCTGAAAAGCATAAAATAATCACAACTGCATCATTTAGAGATAGCTATCATTATTTTGTTATATATCATTATTCAATGAAAAGACATGGAATTATGCCCACTACGTTTCCTGGTTTATCACCTGCACCTTCCATTTCATAATGAAGAGTGCCATCCAAGTGCATGTGTTGAGTCATATTTTAGGTGCGATCGTGGTGGCGAGGGCTGTGCAGTGCTGCAGTGGAGGTGCCTGGGTCGACTCTGGCCTCTGGGTGGAATTCCTCACCCAAGCTCGTGCTGACCTCCATCAACCCTATTCTTTTAAATTCGTCAGTCGGTGACATTCAGTTATAGCAACAGTAAGTTGGCTAAAATGCCAAATTCTCTAATGTTCTATGGTGATAAGTTGAGCTATCTGTCTATAAGGCACTAGCCCGAGGATGAGCCAGGTTAAGGAATTCTGTTTTTCCTCTTTTTGGGAGTGCTAGGAATTGAATCCGGGGTCTTTTCACTGAGCTACATCTCCAGCCCCTTTTTACATTTTTTTATTTTTGAAGCAGGATTTTGTCAAGTACTAGGTTGCCCGGGCAGGATTCTCATTTTTAGGATCTTCCTGCCCCAGCTTCCCAGCCTGCTGGAATTACAGACCTATGCCACCCCATTCAGTGAAGGAATCTTGTTTTAGGTGTGAATGAGACAGCCCTTCTGTAGGTTGAGGAACAAGTGTTAAAGAGAGGGGAAGACAATAAGGCGGAGGGTGGAGACAGAGAGGCAGAATCTCCTGCCAGGAGATGAGGGAAGTGGGAAGAGCTGGGGAAAGTCACAGGAATCAGAACCAGAAGGACGCAACCTGAGAGACTTTCTCTGTGTGGCTCGGATCTCCCAGCAGGAGCTGAGGTCATTGGCTGAGGGACAGGGCTGAGGTTAGTTTGGGGCCTCTCGAAGTGGGACGTGGGGAGCAGCGGCGCTGGAAATTCACTCAGAAGCCAACAAGAGCAGCCACAGGAAGCCAAGTGGGGGAACAGTCCGGGCGGCCACACTGCTCGGCCAACAGCACTGGATCCAAGAGCTGAGAAGAGAGAATGAGGCCAGCAGAGCCTGGAGGCTGGCTACAGCCGGACCAGGCCAGGTTGAGCACTCTCTGTCTTATTACTTCCCTCCAGGGCCTTCCTCAGACCTGCTATGCTGCCACCCTCCCTGGGCCTCCTGCTCTCTGGGTGCAGAGTTCCCTGGGCTCCAGCTCCCAGGCAGCAGGGGAAATACAAGAAGTGGCTGTTCTATGTTCTTGAAGCTCTTAGCAGGGCACCATACTTTCTGCATTTGTCCCCACCCAGGAACATGAGGACAGCTAACCCCACTTGAGTGACTGTTCAGATCACCAGGGTCCTGGAGGTCTGTATAGAGATGGAGCAGGCAACCCCTCTGCCCACAGAGGTCCAGGCCACAGAGTGCCACAGACCACCCAGTTTCCAAACTGCATGAAGTTATTTCTCACACGGTACAGAGAGACTGAACTTGCACCCTGGCCTCTTCTAAGTGCATTATCTCAGCCACTTTCCCATAGCTGAGACATTATACCAGACACCTACAATTTAAAAGGAGAGAGGTTTCTTTTGGCTCACAGTTTCCAGAGGATTTAGTCCATAGTCCGCAGGCTCCAAGGTAGGAAGGATGGAGTGGAAAGGTTGGGCGGAAGAATGCTGCTCAGGTCGTGGTGGACAGGAAGCAGATAGAGAAGGGAGGTTTGGGGAGGGAGGTGCACCTTCCCGTCATCACAGTCTGGTTACCTTCCAGAGGCCCCCACCTCCATGTACATTGCTCTGAGTTGGGATTTTGTCTGAATCATGGGGGATACAGATATTCAGTCCAGGGAAGCAGGAAACAACCAGGGTAAACACCTCATTCAGCATGTAATGTGAACACAGGACACGATACAGATCTGCACAAGCCGGGCCTCATGGAGACCCCAGTGGGATAGCTGGAGAGGGAAGAGTATTCCAGGGAGGAGGAAGCTAAGGAACAAAGGTCCTAGGTGGAGAAAAGAGGCAAGAGCCTGGTGTGCAGGAGGTGTATACATATAATACCGCCGTGTCTAGGAAACCGAGGCAAAAGGATTGCATGCTTGAGCTCAGCCTGAGCAACTTAGCAATTTAGTCTTGTCTCAAAGTCTAATTTTTTTTAAAGGCTCAGGGTTGTAGCTCAGTGTAAAGGCCCTGGGTTGAATTTCTAGTGCCACAAAAGAATAAACAAATCAGCTGCTGTGCTGAGTCCCTGTAACACCGAGCCCCTGATTTAAACAGAGCAGGCGTCCTGCCCTTTCTACAGCTGTGTCCTGGGTGTCAGCCTCCTTCAAACCAAGGTGAGGGCTGGAACAGACAGCGACGACCGCTTTTTGTGCCATAGTGGAAGCACCTGTGACCACAGCTTGCTCTTTCCCTCCTGTTTTCTCTTCCTCTTTGCAGCATTTGCTATTCTATCTCCAGCTCTACTGAAGTGGCGATTTATCCTAATCCTTCGCAGCAAGACCCACTGTGTATTGTGGCCCATCATATGTTAATAATATAATCATCCCTTTATAAGATCGGGTCAGCAGAATAGCGGCCAGGGTAGAAATAAATCAGAGCCAGGGAGAAGGTCCAAGTGTCCCCTTCATCAAAGCCTCTTGGGCTCTGGCCCAGGGCTCAAGGCCTCAGAGAAGGGTGCAAATAGGGGAAATGAGAGACAGCTGCTGGGCTGCTGCAGGCAGGGAAGGACAAGGGTGGAGGGGCTCAGCAACCCCAGATGTGTCATCAGCTGGCTCAGAAAACTAGGGTGGGGCCTTCAATGGCATCTAGTCATTTCTCTCATTCAGAGGGGCTCCTTGTCCAGACACCTGGTGTGATCCTCATAATCACACTAAAAAAGACTAGAGAAATAACTTGCGAGTTAGGCCCAACTTCCTTCTTAGTTCTTTGTAATATTAAACCTGGTCTTCTGATGTCACTGAGAAGCTGTTTTCATTGTGCTCCATGGTCCTCAAATACCTGCCCGTTACTATGGTTCCTTTTAGGCTGAAGGAGCAAGGATATTCGTGCTGGGACAATTGCAGGTCACCCACTGCCTCTGGCGCCTGTGGACTCTTTTCTATAGTGCTTTTTATGTGGTGAGTCACTTCATTCTCCAATACTTAAGTAGATATTATTCTTCCAAAATCCTCCAGAGGAAATGGAAGCATGTCGTTTTGCTGAGCCAGGGTGGATGGATGGGAAGTCTGTCTCCCACACTGGGGATGGAGCTTGCCCTGTAACCTAGCAGGAGATATTTGCCTTTCTTCTGAGTATCTCTGGTATTATCAGCTGGGGGGGGGGGTCTTTGGGGAGTTATTTCCAGGTTCCTGGTGACCTGTACAAAGGAGGGAGCAGGATGGTCAAAATGAATAACAAGAATAGGATTTATTAAAAGAGAGAGAAGCAAATGTACATGCCACAAGATGGGAATGGCTATGGAAGAGCGCATGGGCTTGATAGAGACAGGTACTGGATCCCGTGAGGTCCTGGAATTATGGGAGGATCTAGAGCTGGGGATTGACAAGAGTCATGGCTCAATGGGCTACTTGGCCCATCTGTTGGAAAGGGAGTTTTTGATTGTGCAGCCTTGTGTACTTCCTGGTTTGCACATACCTGAGGTTCTTGGGGGCCAGAGAGTGACTTTTATTGCTTGGCTTTTTTTTGAGACAGGGTCTCGCTTTGTAGTTCAGGCTGGTCTTGAGCTCAGCCTCAAACTCACATCACAGCAATCCTCCTGCCTCTGCCTTCCAAGTGCTGGGATTACTGGCATGAGCCACCACTGATTGCTGCTTGGCCTGAGTCTCCATGCCCAGTATTGTATGTGGTTACTGAGGATCAAACCCGGGCCCTTGCGCTTGCAACATAGGCGCTGGAACCAGTGAGCTAAATCTCCAGCCTGGAAGAGAGGATTTGTAAAGATAAGATGAAACAGGTTGCTTAAGTTGTTTTAAAATAATTATCCTTGGCTGTAAGGATCGATACAAGGTGATGTCTGCCTGAGGTTGGAGAGGCAATTGCTGAGTAGATGTCCATATGGAGGTCTTTCTTTGTGTGTGATGTTGTGGGGGCCCTTATGAGAGGTTTTAGTTTTCAGAGACTCTGGCTCTGGCTTTGGCTATGGCTTTTCTCATAGGTGTGTGTATGTGTGACAGCTCTCCCTGCATGGCCCCCGACTCCCTTTTATTTTTTCTATTCAAATCTTTCTTGGTACATTATGAGTACACATCATCATAGCATTCAACATTGAGAGTTTGTACCAGAATATGACACGACTTGATTCTCATTTTTTCCCCTTCCCCCACCCACCCTGCAACCCCCTACACCATATATATATATATAGGCTTTTTTTCCTTTGTTTATTACTATCACATTCTTTTTCCCCTTGTTATTTACAACTCCCTTTTATTAAGTTGACACAGTGACTTCATTGCGATTCTGACACTTTTCTCAGCCTCTGCTCTTTGCGTTTTGTCTAGATTAAAAAATGTCCCCCAAAGCCTGGTGTGTTTGGAAGCCGATTGGATCCTAGGCATGTTGTGTTCATCAGTGGATCCGTTTGTGGATGAGTTCAGTGGCTGGATGTGCCATTAGGAGGTAGCTGTTTGGAGGTGCTCCCTGGGGCTGTGATCTAGAGGCGTCCATCTTGTCCCAGCCTGCCCTTGGCTCTCTGCTTCCTGGATTCCATGATATGAGTGGCTCTCCTCCCTGTGTTGTTGTGCCCTAGAGGCAGCTGACAGGGACTGGACCCACTGAGACTGTGAGTCCAAACAAACCTCTCTCCCTGCAAGGTGCAGGTGTCGGGCACTGTGTTCCAGCGAGAAGAAAGTGGCGACAGCATCCTGCTACTCGTGTGCACAGTTATATGGGGAACTTCTTCCCCACTGACTCTAGAAAGGCTTGGTTTAAAGAGAAAAATATAGCAGCTCAGTCTGAAGGATCTCATCCTGAGATAGCTGGATTCCAGCCTGAGGGAATAGCTCTTCTGGGATGGCCTGTTTAGGAAGAGAGAGAGTTGGCAATAAGGAGAAAAGAGAGAAACATTTCAAGTATTAAGGAGGAGCAAGGGGACAGATTGGCTGGGGTGTCCAGGAGCCTCTTTGCCTACCGTCCTTCATGACCCTGAGAATGCTACTCGAGGCTGCTGTCGTGAGCCCCAGAGGGCACTGAGCCATCAACCTTCAGCCATCTGCTTTTGGGTTGAAATAGAAGTAGAAAGAAGAGGGAAGGGAACAGGGCATAGACAGACAGGAGCCAGACCAGGACTGTAGGGCTGAGGGACACCCATCACACCTCTTTGCTGCCGCACCCACCTTCCTTTCTGTGCTGGCTGAGGAGGCTCCTCGAGGCAGGGACTGTGTGGGAAGGATTTGTTGATGGAAATCCAAAAGAATAGCTAATGAGGCTGGCCACAGGCCTCTCCCATCTCTTCCTGGAAACTCTTCCAACTCCCGGGGGCCCCTTTCCTTCCAAGATCCTTCCAGGATCAGGATTTCATTAAACACCAAGGAAGTAAAACACTTTTTAATCATCTACGAGATTTAGATTCAAGGCTAGCATCGGTTGTTCTCGGGCTGAGCAGTATCCGCAGGACCCTGGAGCTTCTGAGAATCACAGAAGCAGCCAAGTCCACCCTTGGCCACAAAGACTAGAAAGCATTTCTCCTTTAGCCGAGTGTTCTTTCTCCTGGCCAATGTCCAGGAAAGGTGTCCTTGTCTTTATGAAACAGGGAGAAAATCGAGAATGCCCTAGGGGCCAGGCATGGAAGTAGACATCTCACGGAACACCTTTAATTCACCAGGAAGAAACAGCATTTCAGAGAATTTCAATGACTTACCCAAGGCCACACAGCTGGCGGACTACATCTTCTGCTCTCCCAGGCTCAACCGCTCTCTCCTGCCAAGGACAACAGTGGTTTTCTATTTAGTTTGGTCACTAAGACCTTTAAAAGTTACTGAGGACCCTGTTGGGTGTGGTGGTACATTCCCATAATCCCAGCACTTAGGGGGCAGAGGCAAGAATATTGTAAATTCAAGCCCACTCTGAAGAGCTTAGCAATTCAAAAAGATCTTGCCTCAAAATGAAAAATAAAAAAGGACCAGGGATATAGTTTAGGGCTAAGGCCTTGGATTCAATCTCCAGTGCCTAAAAAGTGATTTTGCATTTTTGCATATAATATCTTGTGACATTTACCATACTGGAAATCAAAGTTGAGAAGTTCTTAAAATGATAATTCATTTTAAACAATAAGCCCATTCCGCATTTAACATAAATTATGTGCTTTAAGAAAACACAGATTTTACAGAGCCAGAAGAATTAGTGAGAGGAGTGGCCTTGCTTTACATTTCTGCAAATCTCTGCTCTCCAGCTGAATAGCAGACAGCTGGATTCTCATATCCGCATTTAATCTGTCGTGATATTTCACACCATGTAGCTGCTGGAAAACTGCATTGTGTGCTTGTGAGAAAATGTGAATGAAAAGGCAAATGCTACGTTAGCATTACTATAAAGTAAATTTGCCTTTGTGAACTCCTTGAAAGATTCAAGGGGATCCAGAAGTCCCCAGCGGTGGTATACCTGAGGAAGCATTTTCTGTCGCCCTCTCTCTCCTTTTTCTTCTCCCATCCTCTTTCTCTCTCTTCTCTCTTCCTTCCTCCCTTCTTTCCTTCTTTCCTCTCTTCTTTGTCAGAGTCTCCCTAAGCTGTCCAGGCTGGCCTTGAACTCCTGAACCTTGTACTTCTGCCTCTTGAGTAACTAGAATTACAGGTGTGCACCACTGTGCCTGGCATGAAGTGCTCATTTTTATAATCCATCTATCCTGAATAATACTAGGGGTGATGGTCCCTGTCTGGCCTCTGCCGGGTTTCTTTGGAAACTGAGAGGCGGACTGTAGACAATGTGGAAAGCAAAATGCACTGCTGGGATTCCGAACTCCACCCATCAGGTCATCTGGTAGCTGCCAGCTTTTGGGGATTTCCACGGGCTTTTGTCATGGATGCTGTGTGGGGAGGCAGGATGCCCAGCCCAGGGTCATAGAGCCAACAACTCAGCTCTAGCCTGAAATCCAGCAACCTCAATCTTTGTGGGATCCACAGAGGGGAAACTGAGGACCACAGGCTGCAAGTCACCTGAAATCACACGGTGTTGTTCCCAGCACCGCCAGGCCAGAACCTGTCTCTGCCTGCTGACTTCTTGGACTAGATTTCCAGCTCGCAGATCCTCCGAGGAAAGTTGCTTGCCTAAAAGAAACCAAGTCAGCAGGAGAAGGAATTACTAGCCAGGACTACAGTGAAAGTGACCCTCACCCAGATCACATGCAGCCCACGGCTCTTCTTTGCTGGCTTCTGCTGAGCTTTTGCGATGTCCTCTTGCCACAGCCTGTGGGCACAGCGGGGAACCCAGCACAGTCCTTGACCTTGGTGAGCCCTATCCAGCCAAAGGGAGAGGAAAGTAACAAGAAAACATCAACAGGCGTGATCAGTGCTGCTTGGGGGACCGTCACAATGTAAGAAGAAATGACAGCGATGGACCTTACCCTGCTGTAGGGACCTGGGATTCTCAGGACACAGCAGAACCTTGAAGTCCAGAATGAGAAGCCGAGGCAGTGGGGGTGAGAGGCTGGGGGCGGGGAGGCCCCAGCAGACAGGGGCATCATACTCTGTGTCTTCTAGAAGCAGCCTGCTCATGGCTGCAGGATTCTAACCCCCACAGCAGTGGACTCAAGCACAGCTTTCCTGAGTACTGAGCAGCTGGAGTCTGTCCACCTCCATGTTCCTGGTTAGGTGGGATCCTCTTTGGAGTGGATGGGCTGACTCAACCAAGCTCCTAGGGAGGCTGGATCCTGGGGAAGAGATGAAGTGAGGATAGTCTAATTAACCTCATCCGGATGTGTTATTACATCTAACTGGAGCCTCTGGCTCCTGGGGACCTGACTCTAGGCCTCCTTCAGGGAGTTCCAGAGTCAGGGCAGGATGACAGGTCCCCACGTGGGTGCCATGTCACACAACTTTGCTTCCTCTCCTAAGATGTCTCCCTGCCTCTCCCAGGAGCCCTGACAGTCAGTCATGGGGTGGAACCCTTCTCTCTGTCAGATGGATTTTTGTTCAGTTCATCTTAGCTCTTGCCTCTTCATCTCCAGAAAATTGTGATTTAAAACTTCTTCTAAAGTTGCAGCTCAAGTGTGCTTAAATTTACCATTTTAAAAAATCTCCTTGTGCTAAGATGATTGAAAATGAAATGTATCTAGAGAGTAAGCGCCCTGAAACTCCTGCCAGCACATGGTGTTAATGCTGGAACTCAAGGGCAGGCTGAGGTCATGGCTGAAACTGCCAGAAGCACTTGAATATGGTCCACAGTTATTGGTGGAGCTGGGAGGGCAGGTGGGCATCACTTGTCACTTTTAACCTCTGAGTTTCATAGACAAAACCTGAATTTGAAGAAGGTTGCATGAGAGGTTGAGTGTGTGGTGGAGAGACTTTAAGAGACCGGTAGACTGTCAGGACTACAAAAGATCTGGTAGAGGGTGGCAGAGAAGTTTCTCCCCGAGTAGTCCTTCTGCCATTAAAGTATCCACATGTTTGCCAGACTCTGGGAATAGAAAAGAATTGGGTGTGATTGGAGGTGTTTCTAGCCCGAGGACTGACTTCTAGCTTTTGATGTCTATGGACAGGTTCCTATTAAAAGGAGAATGTCCTCATCCACCAACACTTGAAGTATGACCAGCCACCACTGTCCTTTAAGACCCCTGCTGTGTCCCAGACCCTCACCATGCACTATACCTAAACACAAGTCTCCTCACCTGCTGTAAGACCTTGGGACTATAAGACTCTCTCTCTGTAGTAGCCACGTCAGTCTGGGTCTTCCAAGGAGCAGGTGTCAAGACAAGGTTAGATGTGCAGAAGATTTACAGGGAGAATGAAGAGGTCGGACTGCATGCAAATCTGAGCCTCATGGTGGAGAAGGAGGAAGGAAGGAAGGTCTTGAGCCAAAGTTGCCCATGACTTGCAGACACAAGAGATATGTCTACATATCATTAGACTATAAGACAACTGTAAAGCTCAGTCTCTGTGTGGTACAAAGGTGCAAGGGATCTCTGAGAGGACCAGCTATGGCCATGGCCAGGGATGTGGGTGTGCCCTGATGTGGCTGCCATTGGGCTCCCTCCAGGGAACATCTTAATGGGTCAGAAAGAGATGCCATCTGAACTGGGTCCAGGAGGATGGAGCCACGATTGAGCTGGTGTGCATGAGTAGACACAAACAATACCACTTACTGTTCTGTTCTTCACTTTCAAGCTCTACTATGGTTCTCTCCATGGGCATATGGCCTCTGAAATTCTCCGAAGAAGAGAGTGAGATTTCTGGGAGGTTTCAGGAGCTGTCTTTCTGGGTCAACCATATCAGAGGATTAAATCAGAGAGAGAGGAGGCCAGGACCACACCTGGAAGACTAGAACAAGAGGCAGAAAGGCAGGCTAGGAATCCAGATGAACTGAGCTAGTTCTCCATGGAGATGGAACTGGTAGAACAGTCAGTCATATGAAGATGAGACCAGGTGTTATGATTTAAACATAGAATGTGCCGCAGGATCTCATATGTACAGAGGTGGGACTTTTGGAAGGTGATTGCATCATGGGAGAGCTGTACTTACCCATGATTGATCCCTCCATAAGTTCATAGATGAATATGCTGTTAGGAGGTGGAGTCTCCTTGGAGGCAGGTCATTGAGGGTGTGATTTTCCCTTATGCCCTTTTGCTATGCTATTTCTGCCATGGAATGAACCGACCACGAACTGAATCCCCTTAGCCTTGAGCAAAGTAAAGCCCTTCTCTTTAAGGTGTGGATGTTGAGTATTTTGTCTCAGTGACAGGAAAGCTGACTAATACATTCAGCAACATGACAAGGCAGGAGTGAAAGACAGACCTGGGCCAAGCAGAAAGAGTCCTCCAACCCTCTAAGACAAGCCATTGGTCCTGGTCCAAGCCCACAGACTAGGGAGGAGCAGCAGTGGAGAGCCTAAAATTATGTCTCGCCTTGGCATCTGGTGAAGTCAGGAACCCTGTGAATGGCCTAATGGTGAGTCCTCTGCCCAGTCTCCTCCCATGGAGAAGGCCCCTAGCCAAACAGCCCCCCTTATCAGGATACCAGGCACAGTTTCTGGTTATCCTTGGAATTATTCCAACCAGCTACTCCCATTTCCTATGAGACTGAGGGAGTCATTCCACACTCTTATTCTGCAAAGTCCATCTTCCATAGGGTCCTTGTATTCCTAAGTGCACTCCTCTTACCATCCCATTTGGTGTGTGATGGCCTCTTCCTCCACCACCTTGTGAGTATACAGGGAGTGATAGAACTATAAGGTGGAAGTTTGAATTAAAATCATTTATTACAGTAAAAGACATAGAGCCATTTATGCTCTCAATATGCTTCCATCAGGTCAAAGACATATCTCAAGACATAGCTCATAGGTCAAACAAACCTCGTCCCACTTTCTCAAGCAGTTGTGGAAGTCCTCTTTTCTGATTGTCACTATGAGATATGGTAAAAAAAAATATGGTGAATGCTGCTATTGAGTGTCATCCAAGGAAAAGGCAAGCTCATAAAAACATTATTGTAAGTCCTTATCTCCCTTATTTGCTGCATCTGGCACTATATAGTTTCTATTTCTTTTCAAAAGTTAAAATGACTATGAAAGAGAAATGTTTTGGATTGATCCAGGACATCAAGGCAACCAAAACAGCACAACTAAAGATACTCATGAAAGAGGACTTTCCAGAAATGCTTTGGAAAGAGGCAAGAATGTTTAGAAAAGTGTGATAGAAACAAGGGGGAGGACTTTGAGGGACAGAAATTGTAAGCCATTTAAAAATTTAAAAAAATTTACCTGACCTTTTGATCACACATGATTAACATACTGCTGCTGACCTCATCTCTCCAGTGTTGTGCGGTTGGCCATTCCCATGTCCATAGGATAGGAATGCCCTCCCCATAAATGGAGTGGCAGAAAAGCAGTTCAAATAGGAGCAGGCCATGTCCTTGAGGGGTCCAGCCTAGGTGACAAGAGCTGAAAGACATAGACATGTCAATCATTCATCCATTTGGCAAATGGGAATTGAGCTTCCACCCTCTGCCAAGCTGTGCTCTGGTCCTAGGCCACCATGTGAAAAAAGGATACAATCTCTGCCATCATAGAGCTGGTATTCTGTGGTGGGGAGACTGACAATAGGGATTCTGAAGAAAAATAAGCGAGAGACAAGAAATGAGAGCTAGGATTCAAGTGGGATTGTATCTTGTTTACAAAGCATGGCAGTGGAAAGTCTCTATCAAGGAGATATTTGAGCAGGAACTTCAAGAACACAAGAGGGCAGCCCATGAAAATCTGGGAGGAACATTCCTTATGAGAGAAACTGCCAGGGTGAAGACCAAAGAGTAGGAAGGAGGAACCAGGAGCTCGGTGTGCACCTCAACCTTGTAAAGATGAAGTCTAGAGTCAACTTGAACAATGGACAAGGTATTTGACCAAAGGAAGTTCATCTCATCCTAGGGTTGGTTTCCTCCGCTGGCCTCTTTGGAGCCCATGAGTTCAGAGACCTGTAGTAAATGTGTAACAACATCCATCTCCATCTTACATTGAGAGCTTGAGTCTGAGAACTGGTCTTTGCACGCCTACTTTTCCCCCTGTCTGATTAGATTGGGACATGTGCATTGTGTATTAGCTGTTTTAGTTTTCGCCAGTGACAAGACAAATCAGAGCTCACATGATGTTTCCTTCAGTGTTCTTGTCTACTTTTAGCAACAAACAAACCCCTCTTTTCTTTCATTTGCCACATGGAGCCATCACTGTTCCTTGAAAGAGTTCACAATTTCTTCCCTCTAAGACCAGTGTAGTATGCTTAAGATCATTGAAAAAATTCTTGCCTCTTCAAACTATTCTCTACAGCCATTCTCTTCCCTGGACACTTATTCATCTAACAAACATTGAGATCAGATTCTGGAACATTCACTGTGCTGGGTGCTGGGGCAGAGTGTGATGAAAAGACAGACCTGAAGTTTGTACTGGACATTTAAATGCCCAGTTCCGCCAGTGGGAACCACAAGCATCATTCCCAAGATGAGGTAGAAAGCCACTGGCATTGCTAGCTGTTCCTCCAACCTGAAGAAGGCTTCCTGCTGGCATATGGCCATGACACACATATGTGTACACATACTCACAGTATCTTCCTACAGGGAATTTCTGTCTGCAACAACAGCCCCATGCCCCTTCTTTTACCTTAACCATTAGCACTCATAGCAAATGAGTAAAATAGCTGTATAGATATTGAAGTCTGTAGGTAAAGTTACACCTGGAGTTAGCTGTACCCCATCAACTCCCCATATCTAATTAGGAAATGAATATAGGTGAAAGCAAAATAAAATGTGGATAAATATGCAGTTGGGTTTGTTATATTATTTTCTCTAATTTGGGGAATGATTGAAAATGTCTAAACTAAAAGAGTTAAATAAAATAACAAATAATGAAGCATATATGTACATATTAACAAATACTCATATGATCAGCACTCAGATCAAGAAATTAAGATTTGCCCTTCTTCAAACATATCTCTCTGTGTCTTTTCCAAACTAGACAAAATCGTTAACCTAGATTGTTTTTCTTTCCAATGGTAACTATGGTAACTAATCCAGTCCTAAGAGACTTAATTCACTAACTCACTCCTGAAAGACCTGATCCATTCTCAAGAGAGCAAATCCAGTCTCTTGGGAGAGGTGTTAATGCATTCATGGTGGTAGTGCCTCTGAAACTCTAGTTCCATGAGACTCCAGCTCTTAAAGTTCCCAGTACCTCTCAGTATGAATCAGGACCAAGCCTATAGCATGTGAACCTTTGGAGGGAAAACCATGTCCAACCATAGTTTGGGAATTATGTGAGCTAATTAATTTCTTCTAAGACTTGTCACACAGCAGACAGCCTTGTAGGAGCAATTTCAATCACAGTGTTTTAGGAAGAGAGGGCTAATGCTTGATTTTGTAGAAATGTGTGCAATATATGATCTATAATTGAGGTCAGCTGGATAGTGTCCCTAGACACGTCCATGTTCTAGTCTCTAGCACCTTTGAGTGTTACTTTATATGACAAAGACTTAACAGATGAGATTAAGTTAAAGATCTTGAAGTAAGAAAATTACTTTAGATTATCTTAGTGGGTGCTAAGTATAATCATAAGTATTTATGCAAATGAGCAGAGGGAACTTACATACAGAAGAGAATAAGACATTGTGACTACAAAAGTCCAACAACCCCCAGAAATAGGAAGAGGCAAACACTGGATTCTCTGAGAATCTTCAGGGGGAGAGCAGTCCTGCCAACATCTTAATTTGACTCCAGCCAAAGTGGACTTTAGGCCTTCACAAATCAGTGAGAGAATAAATTTATTTTGAGCTACCAAATTTGGGTCACTTTGTATGGCAGTCATAGGAAAATAATATAGATGCATTTATTAAGCATCAACAGTTTGGGGCCCTGTGATAAAAGAGAAAAGATTGTCTTAGTCTATTTGCATGGCTAAAATGGAACACCTGAGACTGAGTTCTTTATAAGAAATGTATTTAATTACAGTTATGGAAGCTGAGAATGTAAGATCGATGGGTTGGGAGGTTCGGTATCAGATGAAATCTATTCTTAATGGTGCTGTTGATGCTGCCTCTTTCCAGAAGAGGAGCAGAAGGCAGAGGCAGAGGGTAAAAAGCAGAAGGCAGAGGGTAAAAACGAATGAGCTCCTTCCATCAAAGCCTTTTATGTGGGCATTTAATCTCTCTCAAGAGGCTGAGCCCTTATGACTCGGTCACCTCCCCTAGGCCACATCTCCCAATATACTAACCCTGGGTTTAAGTGTCCATATAGAATTCTGGAGAAGACAGAAGAGTTCAAATCACAGCATAGTCCCTGAGGTCAAGAAGTCAAAAGAGTCTACTGAAAGAAATGATATGTCAAGGAAAGCTTCTCTGGAGAGATAATGCTTAAAGTCAATTTAAAAGCACATTCAGGAGTCAGCCAGGTGTAAGCGGTGCACGTGCCAAAAAAAAGAGGCATGTCAACCATAGAGAAAGGGGCCCTGGAAGCTCTGGAAGGATCTGAGCATCATGTTTAGAGTTCTGCAAATAGGAATGGTGCCCATGATTGCACTGTGCAATGGCTTCATGGAGACACAGTGGCCCCTCAGCTCAGCCTGTGTCCCAGGGGTCCGGGGTATAAATGCATCTGTTGCATCAGCTGCAAAATGATCTCATCTTCTTCACATCTCTGAGCTCAGACACAGAGTCAACACGATCAGGGCCACATGATCAGTTGGGACAGATGATGTGCTCACACCTAGCTGCAAGGGAGGCAGAAGAAATGAGTATTTTGCCATTTTAGTTTGTGCATTAGTGATGGGCCATTAACCCAAAATTACCGAAAGAAATCAGATGCTAGACAGCCAAAAAAACAGACAATGATCACTCCTCTAGGAATGGAAATGAAGGGATGGATTTAAATGACTTTATAGACTTCCTCTGAGAGCAAGTGCCTCAACTACTGAAGGAAATTAAGAAACCCTGATTCCTGACCATTATGATTTTATTAACTCCTAAGGAAAGCCCTTCACTACCTAAACGGAAGCTTTGGTGCTGCAAATTGAATGCAGCTCTCTGTTGCTGCACAGTGTTTTATGATCAGAGTGTGCGGACGCTGAACTTTACAAACCACCGTCCATTATAGAAACAGCAGGTGTTTCAATTGCTACGTCTCTGATCAGCTCAAGCTGACATTTCAAGCATTTTATATTTCAGCCCAGAAGGAGATTATTAATGTCTTCATCCCGAGTGTTTCAGAAGACGGAAGGGATGATTCTGGAGGCTAATTCACGCCTAACAGGGACACAAGAGCGTCAGGTGCATTTTGGGAAGTGCTGTCTCTGGAGCCAAATCTTTTCTTGCTGCTCCCTGGTCAGGGATTTTCACAAACACCTTGGAAAGATTCCCATTTCCTCAGCAAACTGGAACTCACTCTCACGTTGTCGTCCTTGTTGTTGTAACAACAGTGCTACCTTAGTGCTCATTGGTAATGTGTTCCTGGAGGTATGACAAGTACCCAAAATGACGAGTACAAACCGATTGTTTTGGCTGAAAAGGGTTGTGAATCAAAGGTAATCAACACCCACACATTTTAGCTCGCATGTCATTTATCAAATAGATGATGAATACTGGACCAAAACATTTGTACAAACTGTGTTGAATTCCAAATTTCATTAGTTTCAAAGGAGTTGAATACCAAGTTATGACTATTTTTTGTAAGTGTGTGTGTGTGTGTGTGTGTGTGAGTGTGTGTGTGTGTGGTGTTTTTCACACCTTACAGCAGATAAAGTTGAATGACTGATTTATCCATAATGAGTAGGTGCAGCAGGCTGGGAACCCAGGTGGTCTGGTCTCAGGCTGTGTTCCCCTCTCTCTGGATACAGATCTCACATTTAGCATTTCCTTGAGTTGCTCCTAAGGGAGGTGGGGGGGCTTCCTGCTTTAGACCCTGACACAGTCATGTAAAGAAACATCCCAGGAGGTGAAAGAATTCAAAGGTTTGAAGCAGCTGAAGACCTTCGTTTGGGCTCAGGCATTTCCACCTAAGATACAGGAGCATTTATCCTGTAAGTCTGCCCCTCGTATAGGACTTAGGACAGAATGACAGGTGCTCTAGCTTCTACATCCCTGAGCAGTCAGTCTCTGAATGGCAGGGTCAGAGTAAGTCAGCAGAGGGAGGTCACGGCAGGGCTTGGACAAGGGCAGAAGCTGAGGTTCTCAAGGCCATAGGAGCATGCATGGAGGACTACCAGCCACAAGGGGGTCCCCTTGGTCAAGCTGGAGGGGCTTGGTGTTCTTACCTTGGGCGGGAAGGCATCAGGGAGCCTTCTAATACCTACAAGCTGGCTGTGGCTAGAGGGCATTAGGGTTCTATTTATTCCCCAGTCTCCATATGCCTGTGCCAATGTGAGTGGATTTCTGCCGCCTTGCTGGCATTTGTCCTGACCACTCTTCCTCCGTGGTGATCACCACTTGACTCTTCTCACACACAAACATTACTGCTGTAGGGAGTGGTTATTAATAGCTCAGAGTTGTCACATGGCTAATTTGGGGAACACAAATGGTTTTCCAGCTTTCATCTTCCCCAAATGAAAGAGAAAGGAAAAAAAAAAAAAAAAACAAACAAACCAAAAACTGCAGGTACCAAAATAGATATTTCTGGATAGCAGCTTCTAGCATGAGAATGAGGCTGAGATTTCTTGTTTGTTTTATACACTATGAAGTCAGATCATTTATAGGCAAAAACAAACACATTACTGAATTATAAAAAACCACACTGATTATATCAGAAAGCTCATTCTTTTATGTTCTTCTGGCAAAACTAGTAGCAATGAAAGAACGGTGGGGAAGATGTGACTTGTGTGTTCCAGAGGGCACTACACAAGGGGTGGACATGTTTCCTGGAGTCTGGAAGGCACCTTCCTTACACATCATTTTCAAGCCCCTCATCTCTACTCTGACCAGTCCTCTTGTCTCCTGTTAATCAAGAGGGATCCTGATCTTTCACCTGTTCGGACAAAACTCCAGTCTCATCTTTTGATCCTCATGTAGCTGAGCTGTCACTGGAGAGAGTATTTGTTCCTTGCAGAGATAAATCAATACACATATGCTGCATAAATCCATAAATGACCCAATGGATTTGTTATTTCTCTTTGGCAAGGTGGCCTTCCTGTGCCTTCAGTTCAGAGTTTGCTGCCGCCGATGCTGTTAGGTCCACTTCATCCTGCTCCGAGATATTCATCAAAACAAGAGAAGGCAGTGCTGAGCCCGGCCCGACAGACACAATACCAAGTGCTCAGCGCTGGGTTGTTGATTCATTTCGGGGAGGGCACACGGACAGAGCCAAATTCGAAACTCAAATGGTGCTGCTGGGATGGAAAACAGCAATGACAGTTGTCTGATTATTTGGAGTGTTTCCTGTACAGATGTGATGTGTTTGTCTGGAGGACGCAATTTTGAGAACAGCCTGAGGAGCGTGTCCAGGGCCTCTGTGGATAACCAGCTTTCATGGGTAACTGGGATCCACACCGCGAGCGAAGGCCATTAGCAGTGCACACTGCTGCCGGCCGTGTAATCCCTTCTCCAGGGCCTCGGCGGGAAATCTGCAGCTGGGAGCCCCTGTTTTTGATGTGCCCACTCTGGGAGCCAGTCCTGCCAAAGCAGATTACAGGTGTGAGCAGTAGAGCAAATCTCTTCTCCACTTAAAGCCAGCTTCCCCGTGCCTTTCCGAGACGACACAGCTAAGCTGCAGCCGCTAGCATGTCAACGAGGAGCTGCTTCCCAGGAGCAGGGAGGGATTTATCTTATTCTGTCCACACGTTCTGGCCGGCTGCTTCTACAAGCACCGCATCAGGCACTGGGCAAGGTCAGGAGACTAGGACTGAGCGAACTGGCGGAGGAAGGATATGAGGCTGTGATCCCTTGGGGGCAGCCAGGTCCATCAAATGCCAGAGTTGGGGGCAAAGGCGGGGAAAGGGAGGAGGCTTGTGGGAAACATTCTCTCCATTTGCTTTATTATGAAGCTTTCACAACCATTCATTTTAATCGCAGCATTCTAAGCTTTTCATCAATGGCTCCATCCTTCCATTTTAGAATATCCTTAGCACTTTCTTTTGTGAGAACGTGAAAGGGGTTTGGGGGATAGAGAGAGACATTGTGGTGCAGCTGATGACACGAGGCACCCTTGAGAAATCTAAGTGGCAGATAAACTCACATGTTAGCATATACACGCACAGTTTCTCTGTCTCTTCCTTGTAGAGACATCTCTTATCACTCATCCTCACACAGAAACATCTCTATATGTCCCATCCTAAGAAGGCTGTGAAAGGGAATACAGGAAATAATAAATAGGACAAGAAACTTTAAATTATGGCATTGGAAATTATAGGTAAACCCTCTGGTGGAAGCCCAATTTTATATGGTTCAATGAGGGGAAACAATGACAAAACTGGATGGAGAAGTAGTCCTGGGCTGGCTACCAAAGCAAATCCAGAAATACGATTTATTACAAACACTCACTGTGTCGCAGGGTGTGGTGATGCATACCTGTCACCCCAGCACTGAGGGAGGCTGGCACAGGAGGATTACAAAATTGAGTCCTGTTTATGCAACTTAGCAAGACCTTGACTCAAAATAAAAACAAAAAGTGAAAAGGACCAGGGATGTAGTTCAGTGTATTGATTCAGTCCCCTGCTCCACAAATAAGCAATAAAGGGCAGCATGAGATCTTGCTCTTGTTTCGCCTTCCTCAAGCTGTATTAATTCTCCAGGGTAAACCAGACTGTTCTGGACAAGTGAGTGAGGTTTTTTCTTCTACCTGGGGCTTTGGAGATAGGACTGAGCCACAGCTCCGGCTTCATGTCTGTACTCCTGCAGGAGTGGTGTTTGCCCAGCAGGGTTTCATAGTATCCCTCAGTGTGAGCAGAAGCACCACCGAGGAAAATCTCTCCTGCTACAGAGGTGAAAATAGAGAGAGGTTCTCAACAGTTGGGTCAGACTTTGGTGTGGGTCAGAATTACCTGGGGATCTTGTTAGGCCAATGTCCCTTGCCATAGGCTCTGACGTAGCCAATGGGGGGGGCAACTGTATTTTAATAATCTCCCCAGGCGACCATCAAAACTGTCAATGACTGAAAACTAATAATGGTCTGGCCTGGTCCTGGAGCCCCATGAGCTTCGCCATCCTGCTGTGCCTAGAAGCCAGGGCCCTTCTCTGGATTTTCTTTTTAGATTTGTTTAACATGTTGAGATACGTTAGGTAATTGCTCGAAGAGACACCCCACTGGACCACTCCAAGTAAACAACCAAATCAATAATTTCCAGATGTTTAAAGCTTCATTTTTATATACCAGATCAGCAAGTGCAAGAAAACTTCCCCCATGCCTTGGGTTTTTAACAGATTTCAATTGTATAGCATGTATTAAAGTTGTATTCATTAAACACCAGGAAGGTAATTATGTTTGAGAAGATGTAAGTGCTTTCCCCTGTGGTTAGGAAGAAAGGCATATTAGAATCTCTACTGGATTCATTCCTCTTGCTCATTGTAACTTTTCTTTCCTGGGATATTTGGTTCACGCCTACGGGAGGCTCCCAGTTCAGCAATTCCACTAAAATTACCAGCTGGAAATGGGTCACTTTGGCTAGCCAAAAGTTAATTAAGCGGTGACATCAGAAAGATGACAGAAAAAGACTTTCAAGTGCTCATCCTCACACAGAAACATCTATATGAACAACTATCCATGCACAAAAAACCGAAAACAAATTACCTTGACCAGTGCGAGGGAAGTCAGAGGGACGGTTATAGTGTCTGAGTATAACATGGACATAAAAGAAGACATTTTGAAGAGGGTAGGAAGGACAGGCTTGCTTTACTCACCTGTAAGCCTAGGCAGCAAAGAGGTAGAAACAATTCCCACCGTGGGAGGGAGGGGAGATGAATGCTGAACTTTTCCTTGGACCATAACAGCAAGCCAGTGAAAACTTGTGAGAAGAGGACTCGAACTCCAGGCTTTGAGTTGACACCAAGACTCAACCTCCTGGTCTACCCCAGGGCTATGTCTGCCCTTGTATTACCAGGCTTATACTGGCCCTACAGACTCCATGTCCGGGGTTACTCCAGGGCTGGGTTGGCTCCCACAGTCTCAGGCTTCAGATCTGTCCATCCCCTGCAGTGACCCTCATGGCCTAAGACTCCAGACCTGCATCAGGGCCAGATCTGCACCTGTAGCTCCCAGGTGGCTGGCCCTCACAGTCAGAGGCTCTAGTGAAGTTCCTCTGTCTGAAGCTCTAATAGATGCAGAGATCAGGCCTGTAGGAGACCAGGGCCAATCCCATCTCAGTGAACCCCAAGGCTAGACTGGTCATTGTGGACTCTGTGGCACCAGAGTCCATGCCAACCCTAACAGACCAGTACCTGCATGTCCTGCCTCTGAGCCTTCCCAGGACCAGGCAGCCCCAGGATCTCATACTAGGGCCAGTAGATTCAAAATCTAGTTCATCCCAGCAGATTCTAGCACCATGTTGGCCCTCCATAAACTGCAGCTCCATAATAACCCCTCTGGGCCCAGGATCCAGGCCAGGACTAAAGAGCAAGGACTCAGGCCTGGGACGACACACTCATCTTCCTTTTAGACCATACCACGTGCCATGCACCGAGCACAACAAAACAGTCAAAAGTGGGATGTAGAAGAATATAGGTAGACAAGTAAACAAAACAATACATAACCAGAAAACAGTACACAATCAGAAGGAGAAGTTCAGCAGAAAGATAGAGAGACACAGAAGAGAATTGAACACAGTGTGGGGCTAAAGAACACATAGTTGCCCTGAAATTCCCATGGAGGCTACAGAAAATATGAGGCATGGACAAGCAGACCAGCATATGGGAATACTTTGAAGATATTGCAAGTTTGGCTCCAGGCCAGTGAAGTAGAGTGAATATCACATTAAAGCATATTAAGCCTTTTAGTTTCCTAGTGCACATTAAAAGTTATATTTTCATGATACTATAGTGCATGAAGTATCCAAAACCACACTTAAGCAGTGTGTATGCCAGGCAGGGTAGTAAAAGCTGCAATTCCAGTATTTTGGGAAGTTGAGACAGGAGGATTGCAAACAGGAGCTCAGACTGGGCAATTTAGAAAGATCCTGTCTCAAAGTAAAAATCAAAAAGGAGTGGGGGATGGAAGTCATTGTATATGCACCATAATGTATAGACACTTTATTGTTAAAGAGTGCTAGCAATCACCCGAGCCTAAAGGATTAATCTTTTCTCTGGAAGTTTTTGCTTCATTGTTGATAGTTGCTGACTGATCAAAGTGGTGGTTACAGGGAAGAGGGGCCGGAGTGTGTGGCAATTTCTTAAAATAAGATGGTGATAAAATTTGTGAACCGAATGGCTGTTTCATAAGATACTTCACTAAGCATATTATCCACAGCAGAACTTCTTTTGACATTAAAGTCAATCTTTTAAAGCCTTTCTTCTGCATATCAGCTAAGCATATGTAATATTCTAAATCCTCAGTCATCATTTCTACGATGTTCAGATGTTCCCAGCATCTGTACCAGGAGTAGAATCCAGATCAAAGAATCATTCTTTCTCCTCATCTGTTTCTTCTCCCCTCCCACCTGTTAACCTGTTTCTCTTTTGTTTGAGATGGGATCTATGTCACCCACGTTGGCCTCCATCTCAGGAAATCCTCCAGTCTCAGCCTTCTGAGTAGCTGGGGCTTCAGGACCCCTTGGCTTCCCTCATTCATGTTTCATTGTAAGACCACAGCTACTTGGTCACTTCTTTGGGCCCCATTTCTAATTCTCCTCTTGTTATTCCCACCATATTTGTAGTTACTGTCTCTGCTGAGGTCTTGAACCCCTCAGCGGGGCTGGAATCAAATTTTTCCAATCTCCTGTTAATGTTGATATTTTTATGTCCTCTCCTGAACAGAAATATTCTGAATAGAATCAAGAATGGAAAATTTGGCCAAGATTTAGCTCAGTGGTTCAGGCACCTGTCTTGCAAGCACAAGGGCCCAGGTTTGATCCCCGGTAACCATATACAATACTGGGTGTGGAGACTCACGCCCAGAAGTAATCAGTACCACATTCCAGTGCCAGGCGTGGCGGCTCACGCCTGTAATCCCAGCACCCAGGAGGCAGAGGCAGGAGGATTGCTATCATGTGAGTTTGAGGCTGAGCTCAGGGCCAGCCTGAACTACAAAGTGAGACCCTGTCTTGAAAAAAAAAAAAAAAAAAAAAGGAAAATTTATTCCACAAGACTTTCATTTTTCTTTGCTCCTAGCTATGAGGGGAATCACCACCGCTGACATTTCTCACATTATTCAATGTATTTCTTAGATAATAGAACTTGTTCCATGGGCTGCAGAATGAGTATTGAGTTAACAGGAGTAAATCAGCATTAATGAAAACATAAGAACAACGTGGAGCAGTAGCACTTAGGTTTAAACTTCTCAGTAAATCATGCTGTTGAAGGATGGGTTCCAGCCCCGGCTTTATTTTCTGGTTTATAAAACACTGGGCAAAGTAGATTTAGGACCCTAAGATTTTCCAAGTGGTCAATAAGCATTGGATTCAACTTAACATCATCCAGTGTATTAAAGTCAGTCTGCTCTTGAAATCTTCTCCTCTCCTTTCCTGAAAGTCCTGGAGAGAACTTCCTTCCGATATGAAGCTGTTCCCTTGGCACTGTTGTAACCATCTTCATAAATTCCCTCGGCCATATCTTCTGGATAACTTTATGTATCTTCTGCCTTAGCATTTGCCGCCCTGTATTGGACTTTATGTAATGGAGGTGGCTTCTTCTAAATGTCATGAAACAACATCCTGCAGCTTCACATTTTTTCTTCTCATCTCTCTTAGCCTTCTTGTTGTGCACTACTGTTTGTTTAAGAAAATGTCATGGCTGGCTTCACCTTCAATTCACACCACTAAAACTTTCTCCAGGTTAGAAATAAGACTGTCTTTTTTTAAAAAAAAAAATTTGTGTGCTCAGTAGAATAACACTTTTAATCTCCTTCCAGAACCTTTTCTTTAAATCCGAAACTTGGCCAATTGTAGTACAAAGAAGTTTATCATCATCCGGTGTTGGTGTTTGATATCACCTCCTTTAAGCGTGATCATTTCTAGTTTTTGGTTTAAAGTGAAAGACATGTGATTCTCCTTTTCACTTGTACGTGTGGACGCGATTGTGGAGTTACTAATTATTCAACTTTCAATATCACTGTTACTCAGGGATAAGGAGGTCCAGGACAAGGACAGAGGTGAGAGAGTGACTCGCAGGACACGGGCAACATTTATCAACTAATTTGCTGTCTTATTTGGGCTTGGCTTGCGGTGCTCCAAGCTACAACAGAAACACAAAGATCAGTGATCACAGACCATCACCCCGAGAGTAATACTGAAAAGGTTTGAAGTATTGTGAGAGTTGCCAAAATGTGACACAGACACGTGGAGGGAATGTAGAAGTTCTTGGGAAAGGCACCCATAGAATTTCTTGTCACAGAATTGCCACAAACTTTCAATTTTTATGAAACGCAATGTTCATGAAGCACAGTGTAATAAAAGAAGATAATTCTGTAGTTATTGTGCGGGTCTCAGAAGGAATAGAGGAGGAAACAGAAGTTTTACATGAAGAAATAATAACCAGAGGAGAATCCAAACCCAGAGAAAGAAAACAAGGTCCAGATCCATGATTCCAAATCGACTAGATTAAATGAAAAGATTTCTCCACCAAGACACGTTATAGGCAGTGCTGTAAAATCCAAGACAAAGAGCATTTCGAAAAGAAAAAGAGAAAAAGTAACTTGATACATGTAAGAGAAATTCTGTAGGACTCAAACAACCTTTTAAACAAGCAACGGCCAGGGTAGGAGAGAGAATATGATATATTCAACAACAACAACAACAAAAATAGCCAACCAAGAAAATATACTTCATTTAGAAATAAATGAGAGAAAAATATTCCTTTAAAAATGCTATGGAATTCTTCAGCATTATGATAAGAAATAACAAGTTATTCAAGCTGAAAGAACAAGATACTAATTAATAACATTAGAACACGTGAAAGTATAAATTCATTGGTAAAAATAAGTATACAGTCAAGTTAATCATACTGTAATACTATAATAGTGGTGTATAGATCATTTATATAGAAGGTATAAACGTTAAGCTACTGGGATGGAAATGGGCATCATTTGTACAGCATTTGCCTGGCATGAGAAAAGCTCTGGGTTTCATAATCTCCCCCTAAAAAAGACAAAATTAGCCAAGTGTGGCGGCCCCTGTGTGTGACCCTGGCACTCTGGAAGGCTGAGAAAGGATTGCAAGGTTGAGTCCAGCTCAGGCAGTTTAGCCATTTAATGAGATTCTGTCTCAAAATTTAAAAAAATAAAAATAAAAATAAAGAAGGGCTGGGATGTAAAAGTCCTGGGCTTAGTTCCCAGTACTTCATAAAGAAAAATAAAAAAGACAAAACAACCAAACCTAATAATAGCTACCATAAATTCTAGGGAATAAACAACATACATATGTAGATGGTGCTAGGAAGAGCATGAAATGATAGGTGATCAGGGTGCGAATTTTTGATATGAGGAAGTGTGTTACCAGCTGAAAACAGCTGACAACATATCTCCAATGACCAGATGCTATATAACATGCATGTCTCATGATAACTCAACAGAAAAAAACCCAAGTAGACACCAAGAAAGATGAAAAGGGATCAAAGCTTATTGCCATTACAGAAAATACAGCGGAAACACAGCAGAGCCAAAAGAAAGAAAAGCCAAACTATTTTGAAAATCACAGAAACAAAATGAATAAAATAGCAGTAATAATTCTTACTGGTAATGACTTACTAGTAAAATTCTCACTAATGATTGACTCGTACTAGTCAGTAAGTGTAAATGGATTAAATTCTCCAATCAAAAGATATAGAGTGGACAAATAGAGGAAAATAAGTCATGACTCCAAGTGTTTTCTGCTGGTGGGACACTTCAGCTTCAAGGACATACATAAAATGAAAGTAAAGGGATGGGAAATTACATTCTATGTAAGTAGAAACCAAAAGAGACCAGAAGTACCTACATTTATATACTTCATGTCAAAATTATAGAAAGAAGGCCATTATTATCATTATGCAAGTTCAGTTTCTCAATTTCAAGTTTCTTAATTTTAAATTACATATGTACTCACTATTGAGTACTTGAACATGTAAAAGGCATATTAATGGATACGTAAGAAAAGGAGATTGTGCTATAGTAATAATAGGAAACTCCAGTTGTAAACACCAGAAAGATAATCCAAGCAGAATCGATTAGGAAATTCTGGATTTATACTATACTTTAGACCAAATGAATTCAACAAAAACACACAGAATAATCCACTGAACAGCAGCAAAATACACATTCTTTTCAGGCTCATACAGAATATTCTCCCAGATAGAGACATATTTTAGGTCACAAAAAAGTCTTAATATTTGAGGTGATATCAAGTATGTTTCACAAATATAATGGAGTTAAACAAAAAACCTATAATGAGTTTCAGAGAACTCATAACTATGTAGAAATCAAGCAATCTGCCTCTAAAATATTCAATGACTTGATGAAGAATTTAGTATGGAAATTTAAAAATAGGTTAGAGCAATGAATATGGAAACAACACACCAGAACTCGTAGGATTCAATAAAAGGAGTTACCAAAGTAATGTTTATAGTAATAAATACTTACACCCAGGAAGAAGAAAGATCCCAAATGAACAAACTAACTTTTTGCCTCAAGGAACTAGAAAAAGAAGAACAAAGTGAAGCTAAAGCTAGTAAATAGAAAGAAATAATAAAGACCAGAGCAGAAATGAATGCAATAGAGAATAGAAACACAATATAAAAATCAATAAAAGCAATAACTGATTTTTTAAAGGTAAAAGTCAACAAACCTTTAGCTACACTAAGACAAAAAGCATAAATACACTGAGAAATGAAAGAAGATACATTATAGCTGATAGCACAAAGGTGTAGAGGCTCATAAAATACTACTGTCTTAGTGCATTTTCTGTTGCTATAACTGAATCCTTCAGGTAAGGTACAGAGAGGAGAGATTTGTTTAGTTCAAGATCCTGGAGGTAAAGTCTCAGAGGACTGGCTTAGCAGCTGGTAAGGACATTCTTACTGGGTCAGACATGGCAGAGGGCATCATGCAGCAAGGCAGAAAAATAGCCAGGATCAGGGTGCACAGCTGTAATCCCAGCAATGGGGAGGCTGAGGCAGAAAGATCAATACAAGTTCAAGGCCAGCCTAGACTAAGAAGCAAGAGCCTGTCCCCCCCCCCAAAAAAAAGTGAAATATGTCAGAGAGAGCTTGCTCTTATAACAAAGCCATCTCTGAGCCACTTGATAATGTACTAATTCATGAATGGATTAATGCATCCATGGAAGCGGGTCTCTCCTGATCCAATAATGTCCCCAAGGTTCCATTTCCAAACACCTTTACACATGAATTAGTTATTTTTTAATACCAGGAATCCAACTTAAGACCTTGCAATTGCCAGGTAGGCATGGTGCTGCTGAGCTAAATCCCTGGCCCTAACGTGAATTTGAAGATTAAATTTTCAGCATATGAACTGTAGGTGACACATCCAAACTGTGTGATTACAATGGAGAATTATATACCACTAAACTAGAAAACCTAAGAGAAATGCATAAATTGCTGACACCACATGTCAAAACTGGCTTGTGAAGAAATAGACATTTGAGCTGGTAATTCCAGCACTCTCGGAGGCCATGGCAGGAGGATTGCCAGTTTGAGCCCAGCCTGGGGAAAACCCTGTCTCAAAAGAAAAAACAATTAGGGTGGGGGTAGTAGGGTGGGCAGGGTTATGGGAAAAAATGAGAATTAAGTCGTGTCATATACTGGTACAAATTCTCATTGTTGAATGCAATCATGATGTATATATGTAATGTACCAATAAAGATTTCAATTAAAAAAAAAAGAAAAAACAATTAAAAGAATTGGAGATATAGCTCACTGCAAAGAGCCTGGATTCAACTCCTAGTAACCACATATGTGCACTTGCACACACACACACACACACACACACACACACACACACACATATGCAGAAAATCTGAACAGACCAGTAACCAGTAAAAATATTGAGTCAATAATAAAGTCTACCATCAAGGAAAAGTCCAGGATTTGATGGCTTCAATGCTAAATTTTATTGAATACTTAAAAGGAAAACTAAAACCAATCCCTCTCAAATACTTCTGAAAACAACAGGGAATGTTTCTAAACTCATTCTGTTAGATCTGTATTACCCTGATTCTAAAGACGCCTAATGACATTGTAAGGAAGAACATTCAAGAACAATATTACTAATAAACATTGAAGCAGATGATACATCAAACAAAATATCAGCAAGCAAATTCAGCAGCACCTTAAGAGGATCATGGGGTGTGATTCTGATAGAGAAATACTGCAATCCCAGCACTTGGGAGGCAGAGGCAGGAGGATTGCTGGGATGTGAGTTTGAGGCTGAGCTCAGGGCCAGCCTGAACTACATCAATACATTTTATACACCACATTAAAAAAAAAGGAAAAAAGGATCCTGCCAATAGATGCAGAGAACACATTTGACAAAAATCCTTCGTCTCTGGACATAAATACTCAAGAAAACAGATAAGGAAAGAACATGCTCAGTACTACAAAGACCATAAATTACAAACCCACAGCTAACATCATATTCAGTGGTGAAAAGTTAAAGGTTGTTTTCTCTAACATCATGAGCAAAACAAGAAGAACCACTTTTGTCATTTCTGGTCCATAGAGTATTGAAAATCCAAGCCAAAACAATTAATTGAGAAAAAGAGAAAAGGTAGGAAAGGCAGAAGTGAATTATCTCTGCTGAAAACATGATCTTCCAGGTTGAGTGCACATGGGCCTCTGCTTTTCTGAGGACACATAACATTTGCTTACTGTCTGAGTAAGTTTCCCTTCCAGACTGTGGACTCTAAAAGCAAACAGCTGTGTTTATCTGACTTTGTATTGTAGATCCAGCAGAGTATGGGCATGTAATAGATGTTTACATAATTCTTGCATAAATGAATGAGTGATTTCCTTTTTCCCTTCTTCATTTTCTTATTGTACTGGGGACTAAACCAAGTGCTTTGATACTCAGGTACGCACCCCCCTTGCCCCCTATTAAGACAGGTCTTGCTAAGTTTCCTGAGCTAGGCTTGAACTCTTGACTTTCCTGCTGCAGCCTCCCAGAGTGGTGGGATTAAAGGCATGCACCATTGCACCGGGCAGTTTCCTTCTCTTTTGTAGGCTTGGTTTTTGGTTCTGGGATCCAAGCTTTCAGTTCTGACTTTACTTAATACCACCTCAATAAGTGATGATAATCATAATACACACACAACTAACCCTCTTGATATTTTTCTAGGTACTCTGCTGGGTCTCTGTAAAGGTTTGGGATTATAGCAATGATATTCTCATCTAGTCTTATGAACCTGGTTTTATATCTAAAGGTACTAGTACCTAATGCCAAAAAAAGAACAACTCAACTCTCATAAGCAGGTTTGGCAGCAAAAACCTGAACACAGAGTCAAAGGCATCCATCAGACACTTTAGCAGAGTCTCTGTCATCCAAACAGGAGCTCACCCTTCCAAGTAAAGCTATCACTGGCCCTAAGGCATAACCAACAATTGACAAATTGAGTAGATCACTTCAAGTTGTAATTTTTGGTGTTAAGTAGATACAGACTCAAGTCCTCTGGATGTAGAGGCTGTAGTTTCTATGTGACTGTTCTTGGGGGTTCTTTATTTATTTTTTGGTTTTTTTGAGACAGGGTCTCACTCTGTAGTTCAGGCTGGCCCTGAGCTCAGCCTCCAACTCACATCACAGCAATCCTCCTGCCTCTGCCTCCTGAGTGCTGGGATTACAGGCGTGAGCCACCACGCCCAGCACTGTGGTATGTGGTACTGATTGCTGCTGGGCGTGATGCCCAGTATTGTATGTGGATACCAGGGACCAAAACTGGGCCCTTGCACTTGCAAGACTGGCTCTGGAACCACTGAGCTAAATCCCCAGCCCTGTCCTTGGGGGTTATGAAATGCCCTTCTCACCTGCCAAACTCTTTTACCCACCTTTGTCCTAGAGACTTGGAAATCCCTTTCAAAGGCAGGATTCTTGCAATAGTCACCTAAAGCAGAGGTCAGCTTCCACAATCTTTCTATCTTCATGCCCAAAAGGTAATCAGAACTTTTAAAAATATTTAGGACCTGAACTCGTCACAGAGCAAAGAGTACTACATGAGGAGCTGACTAAAAAGAAAATTTCTAGTTGGATCTGGTGGCATGCACTTATTAATCCTAGTACTCAAGAGGTTGAGGCAGAAGATCAGTGTGAGTTCCAGGACAGCCTGGGCTACATAATGAGTTTGTGTGCAACTTGAATTACATAGTGAGACTTGACTCAAACAAAACAAAACAAAATAAAAGCTAAATTTTGGAACCGGCCTATAGGTCCATCAATGGGTAAATGTGATATATACAATGGAGAACGTATTTCTCATCCATAAAGTAGGGCAAGTTTGCGTCATTTATAGGAATAGTGTAATGATATCAGATGCAGAAGATTAAATATCATTTGATTTTTTTATATGATGAATCCAAAACATAAATAATTTAAAGAGAAAAAAAGACAGAGAATAAGAAACAAGAAGGTAAACTTTGTGGAGATGGGAAAAAGGCAAAGACAAGAGAGATGGAAGAAAAAAAAGGAAGTAGAAAGGGTTCAAACGTGATTATGGATATGAATCCATTCTTCACAATGATTATATTCATTGTTGGCAATGAACATATACTAATAAAAACATTTAAAATGTGTTCCCAGAGAAAGAACACCAGTGCTGTGCCTGTGTGTGTGTGTGTGTGTGTGTGTGTGTGTGTGTGTTTGCATGTGCATGTGTATAAGAATTGGCTCACAGAGTTACAAAGCCTGAGAAGCCCTATGACTTGTCAGTCTTCTGCTGGTGATTCAAGGGAGCAGTGTGTTTCAGTCCAAGTCTGAGGGAAATATGATGTCCAAGGTGGAAGAAGAAGAAGGATATGAGAGGGAGAATAAAGGAAAGGAATGGGGGGTGCAGACAGACAGATGGACAGACAGACAGAAACAGAGATACAGATAGAAATAGAGAGACAGAGAGAGAGAGAGAGACTCAGAGAGACAGAGAGACAGATTCGGCCCTTCTGCCTCTATAACTTTGTGTTCTATTCAGGCCCTAGTGAATGAGAGGATGTCTTACCCTATGGGCAGGGAACTCTTCACTCATCTGTTGATTAAAATGTTCATCTTTTTCAGGATCCCCTCACAGACACCATGAAATATGGTGTTTTACTAGGCATCCTGGAATCCTTAACTTGGTCAAGGTGACACATAAAATGAATCATTACATGCAGCCAGGTGGCCTGGGTCCTGGAAAAGCAATTCACACACTTGATGCCCAAGCCCCCCCCCCCTTTTTTTTTTTGCAAAATGACAAGGTCAGAGCAAAACAATCTGTAAAATTTGCTCTTTCCAGAACCAACTTCCATGATTCTGACTCCAGTGCCCCTGTGTCCTGCTGACCTTGACCCTGACTCTGGCCTCTCCTCTGCTTCCTACAGCCCCCATCACGTGTGTTTGAGATGCCTGTACATTTCCAACAGCCAGTTCTCGTGTGATGGTGGAGCTTGGACATGGCTGCACCTCCTGAGGCAGGCTGATTCTTCTTTGCTTGTGTCGGAGAGAGGAGAGGGGCCCCTCCTTAGATCAGAGAGTCCTTGCTCTGCCAACCCCACGCATGCTGCTTGGAGGATCACAGGGAAACTTCTGTCAGCATCATTAGTGTGAGACAGCTGGGTGATGTCCAGGCCTCACTTAATGAGGGGAGCGAAGGACTGAATTTGCTGGAACACACACACTCTCCCATGGAACAATTACTTTACAACTCACCCACCTCTGAGGGCCCAGAATTTGTCTGGACCCAAGCACAGCCTCCTTTGTCATCTTCTGTCTGAAGAAAGGCAGCTGCTCTGTAATCAGGAGAGGTAGGATGAAAAATGAACGATGAAAACAAATGATAGAGGGAGGCAGAGGCTTTTTGCTTCATTTTTACACAAAAGCTTTTTTGGTTTTGGTTTCTCATCAGGATGAATAGACTTTGCACAAGCTTCATTGTCTTAGACTCTGATGGAAAACAAAATGAGAGATACTCTTCCTCCAAGGAAAGTGGCTTGGGCAGAAGGACAGCCGTGGAGATGGAATATGAGACTTTCTCTGTGCTCTATCTCTCAACCTTTTAGACTATGCCCCAGGTTTTGGTCCCACACTGCTCTGTGAGCACCATTCTATATGCTGTAACAAAATACCAGAGACTGGGAAATTCGCTAAGAAAACATTCAGTCCTCATAATTCTACAGGCTGGAAAGCTCTAAGTCAAGGGGTCCTACATGGCGAAGGTCTTCTTGCATCATTCTGTAGTGGAAGGCAGAATGGCAAGAGGATAGAATAGCAAGACAGGGAAGAGGGGCTGACTTCATCCCATCATCAGGAACCCACTCCCATGATAACAACCCACTCCCCACAGAAAAGTGTTAATCTATGCACGGAGGCGGAGTCCTCATCACCCAGTCAGCTCTTAAAGGTTCCCCTTCTCAACACTGTTTCATTGGGCATTCACATTCCAGTGCACAGTCTTCAGAGTGCACATTTAGACTATTTCACTACCTATGCTCTAAGTTAGGAATCTGGACTTGGGAAAAAAGAGCTGAGCTCATCATGGAAAGAGCTCTGACCAGGAAGCCAAAGGCCTTGGTCTCAGTTCTGATCAGTGACTTTGGCAAATAGGCTCACCATGCCAAGCCTTGGTTTGCTGTCTTATAAAATGGTAAGGTACTGACAAATGATCTGTAAAATTTGCTGTTCACAAAGAAAAAATTCTGTGATTTGAACTCCGTTGCCCATGGCTCTCTGCCTCTCTCATGCTTTCCCAGCCCGTCTACTGCAGTTGAGAGACCTAGAGAGCTGAGTACATCAAAGATAGGCCACTGCTGAGATGCCATTGGGATGTCAATGAATTTGCACGACCTGTAGACAGATGCAGAGAAAGCCATCCCAGACAGGAACGGGTATCAAGGTTCTCTGTTAGACCTTGGCCCTGGGCACTGTGGGAAGTTGTCTAGGAAGAGAGCGACTTGGTCTATTCCTGCCTACAGAGTTGAAGGTTGACTTAAGGGTGTCCAGTTCTCACAAAATAAGAAGGAAAGAACTGAGCATGGGAAGAATAAAGAAAATTCAAAGAAAGGGAAAATGCATGCGGACGGAGTGGAGATGAATATTTGGGAACAAGATGAGAGTGAGTCTGAATCTTTAAGAAAAGATGGAGTTTGTAGAGGGAGAAGGAACCTCAGGAAGATCAGGAGAGGAGAAACCCTCAGTGTTGAACATCTTGCTATCCAGCATAGGGTGATATGATGAAACCAAAGTAAAGTAATGTGCTTGTGGCTAAATTACATGCCTACAGTGTTTTATTCACTAAAGGACTCTTTTAAGAATATTGGTTTATAGCCCATTAGTCTTTTAAAGATATTAGTCTATTAAAATTTTTCTTTTCTGTGGTGCCGTTATCAGATTTGGGTACCAGGGTGATATTTGTTTCACAGAATGAGTTGGTAAGCATTCCTTCTGGTTCAGTTTTGTGGAATATTTCAAGGAGCATTGGTATTAGATTTTCTTTAAAGGTGTAATAGAAGTTAGCAATTATTCTGTGGGTCTTGGGATTCTCCTTATTGGGAGACTATTGTAAATGTGTCAGTCTCATTGCTTGTTGCTGATTTGTTTAGATTTTCTTTTTTCCAATCATATTTCTCAATATAAACCCAAGGGAAATAAAGTCTACATATTATAGCAGTACCTTTATACCCATGCTTATTACTGCACAACTCCTAAAAGCCAATGGATAGAATCAGCCATTGCAGTTGTCAGTGGGTGAATGTATAAAGAAAATGTCACCCACAAACAACATAAACACACACACACACACACAGCAAAGTACTTTTAATCCATAAATAAGAACAAAATCATGTCATTGGCAGGAAAACGAAAGGAACTGGACACAACCATCTTAAGTGACATAAATCAGATTCAGAAAGACAAGAGAGAAATATTTCCCCCCTGCATAAAATCTATGGACAAAAGAGGCAATATCAAAATAGAAGGAAGCAACTGAAAAATGGGCAGCTGAAGTACAAGTGGCTATTAGGTACACTAAAAATATTTAGCATCTTTGGCCATTAAAGAGACAAATGAAAACAACACTGAGGTTCCATTGTACCTTGAAAGAATGATTAGCATCAAGAATTAAAAATAAAACACCAAATGTTGGTAGAGTTGTGCAGGGAAACAAATTGTTCTACACTGTTGGAGAGAAAGTAAATAGTATAACCACTGTAGCAATTAGTATGGAGGTTTCTAAAAAACAAACATTAAAAATTCTGTTTGATCTCTCTGTTCTTCTTCTAGGTAATTTCCAACATCGCAGTGACACATGCACACTCAGTTTACAGCTGCACAACTTATGATGGCTAAACCTTGACAGTGGTCTATCTACATAACAGATGAATGGATAAGGGAAATGGGGTGTATATACACATATGCACACAGTGGAATACTACTCAGCCACAAAGAAGGGTCAGTCTGAGTCATGTGCAGGAAAATAGATGTACCTGGAGATCATAATGCTGAGTGAAATGAATCAGAAACAAGAGTTAAGTATCGTATGGTTTCTCTTATATGAGAAACCTCAAATATAATTTAAAGATCAAAGTAAAAGATAGATGGTAGTAAGCAGGGAGGTAGACTTCGTAGAGATGGGAACAGGACCTGGTGGGGGGAATCTTGGGAGGAAAGGGGAAATAAAAAGTGATTAAGATGTAATAGGTATATGTAGCAATTCTCCATGATGAATGTAATTGTTATGTACTGCAAGCATATACTAAAAAGAAATTTAAAAAGAAACTAAGAACAAAAAGTAGGAATGAAGACTGTTAATAGAATGAAGGGGCTGGTGGGTAGTGAGGGTAAGGAAGGGTAATGGTGGTGTAGCATAGCTACGTATGCTCTGTCTATGTCTACAATGCCTCAGAGAGAGTCGCTACTCTGTATGATCAATACTCAATAAGAACACGCACACACAGAACTCTTATCTGAGTTTTCCCATTTAATTCTCATTCCTCTGCACCGATCTCATCATCTCTATTTTACAGAGAAATGGAGACTCAGAGAAGTTAAATGAGATTCTAATGATCACAGAGAGAAAGACAGCAGAGGCAGTAACCAAAGGCTTCGGAATTAAGTTATTGCTTCCTTGGACTCTGAAATGCTACTCTAAGACCATCTCAGAGTGGTCTGTCCTGCTTGGTTTCCTGCTGCTGGGAGAGAATCCCACAGAATAGGTGATTTATAAGTAATGAAGTCAATTCAGCTCTCGGTGTTGGTGGCTGGGAAGTTGAGGTGCAGGTGCTGGCAAAAGCTTCTGTGCTATTGTAACAAGGTAGAGGGGCAAGTGAGCAGGTGTCGAGCAGAGAGAGGAGTTTGGGCTCAACCCATTTGTTCCCAGGAACCCACTGCAATGATGACAACTTCAGCCTATGGTGACACTTACTGGCAGAGCCTTCATGGCCTCACTCTTTCTTTGAGATTCCATCTTTTAAGGCTCAGTGCTATACCAATGGCAGTCAAATGTCAACATGAGATTTGGAGGGGAAATGAAAGCTATAGTGTGACCTCGCCATGGTCGGCCTGCTTTGCAGGAGGAAGGCCGGACCCAGACTCACAAAGCTCACTGTAACTTATTATTGTAGCTTCTACTCTCTCATCTTTCCCATCAGCATTTACTTGGTCACCTATTTGTGATCTAGAAGCCCATTGTAGATCACGAGCTTCTGTGAGGAAGAGGTGGAAGGCACAGCATCCCCCAAAATGAAGGATAAAGGCTGGCTAAGAAGTACGAGGCAGATTGGAGCAGTAGTGGAGGGGAAAAACGCTATTGGAGGAAATGGATTCACATATAGAATTTAATACATCAACACTCTTTTGCATATTAAGCATTTTATTGAACATCTACTATGTGATCGGCATTGTGCAAGATACTAGCTTTTCTTCATTAATGTCATGCTCAGCCATTCCAACAATGCCAAATAATTTCTTAGAACATTTCTTCTCTGGGTCTTTTTACTGTTCTGATATTTATATCAAATAACTACAATATGCATAGTATATTCCTGTGTTAGGTTTCTAGGAAACACATGCACAAAAGATGCCTCCAGCTTTTGGTGCAGGAATGAAAAAATTATTAATGGAATAGAATTAAAATCTGAATAGACACTGAAGTAGACAAAATCGATTTTGAGACTTTCTTATGAGATAGTCTTGCTGTGTAGTTCAGTTGGCATCAAACTTATGATCGTCCTTCCTCAGCCTCTTAAGTGCTACAAAGAAAATAATAAAAATTGACAAATAATTGCTATGGCATTTTAAATAATTGGGTATTGATGAGGTGATGACTAAGTAGTTTAGAAAGCTTGAGACTTAGATTCTTACATCCACAAAAATAGATTTCAGATAGGACACAGAAGTTAAATATAAAAAAGACAGGCAACCACAAAAAGAAATTGTAAGATCACATTCCCTCCCCTTAGGTTAGGAGACACTTTTCAAGACATAAAAGCAAGGGAAGAAATCATATAATATATCAATATATTTAACCTTGACATTAAAGAAAAAGTACACACAAAGAGAAATTCTATAAACATTATTGATAGAGGTCTTTGGGACAGTTTGATGCTGTGAGTTCACAGTTGAAAGATACTCTTTGCTAGAAACTCAGCAATGATGGATAAAATATAAGCAGAAAGCCAAAAGATAGATTGAGCCCCAAGTACAAGACAAACATCTTTGTAGATCGAACACAGCAGAAACACGAGCCAGAGATTTACAGACCCTTGATCCGGAGTCAGGATGGGGTGGGGTCTCTGAGATGAATCACTGCTGAGTTTGAAGGTAGGGGCTGAAGAGGGGTTTTTCTGGGTGAGCTCACGAAAGGAGGTTAGAAAAAATGCTGCCAAACCCTGAATAAGGAAAATCTCCTCAAGTCATACATCTGATCAAGGGAATTTTTCTTAGGATTCTATGAAAAAAAAATCTTAGGACTCAACAATAAAAAAGATAGACAAGCCAATTTAAACATGGGAAAATGGTTTGAATAGACATTTCTCTGCAAGATGATATGCAAGTAGACCATAAGCAGAGGAAAAGATGTTCAAACGTTATTAATCATTGGGGAAACACAAATCAAAATCCCAGTGAGATATCACTTGTCTCCAAGACAGTGATTGGAACAATAATGAACAATCCCAAGTGTTGGCACGGATAAGGATAAAATGAAACCTTCACATGGTGTTTGTGAGAATGCAAAGTGACGCACCTGCTGGGAAAATAATTTTGTCAGTCCCTTATGAACCCAAGCATAGAATTATCATAGGCTCAAATAATTTCAAAAGAAAATTGAGAGCATGTTCACAGAAAAACATAAACACAATGGTCTATATCAGATATGTGTAATCTCAAAATGCATGCTGCAGCCATAGGTCCCAGTGGACTAGTATTGGGGATTTTGAGAGGCAATTAGGTAGTTTTGAGACATGATTTTTTTTTGTTTTGTTTTAATTTTTTAATCTTTATTGGTACATTAAATATACACATCATGATTGCACTCCATAATGGGGATTTGTACCAGTATAAGACACAACTTAATTCTCATTTTTTCCCATAGCCCTACCCACCCTACCGCCCCCCCATATACATAAAATTTGTTTCCTTACTATTTTGTTACAATCTCAACATTTTCCCCTTCTTCCTATTTTACATTTAGCATTTTCTATTTCACAATGCATGACATGATTTTTTTGAAATTTTGATGATAACATTCTGCACCAGAGATGTAGCTCAGTGGTTCTGGTGCCTGCCTTGCAAGTGCAAAATCTTGAGTTACATCCTTGGTACTGAAAAAAATAAAAAGATAACCAAACAATTTTCTCTCTGTACCATTAGAGAGACTGGGAGGAGGTGGCTATTTGCAAGCCAGGAAGATGTCCTTAGAAACCAATCATGTTGACGCTCTGAGTACCACCTAGAGTCTCCTGACGATGGAAAATAAATTTCAGTTGACTAAGCCATCTAGAGATTGTTATATTTTGTTATGATATCCTGAGCCAATAATGTAGTAGTATTCATAATAGTTAAAAACTGGAGGGCCAGGGATTTAGCTCAGTGATTCCAGCACCTGTCTTGCAAGTTCAAGGGCCTGGGTTCTATCCTGGTAACCACAAACAGCAATGTCGGGCATGGAGACTCACGCCCACCAGCAGTCAGAAGTACATACTACAGTGCTGGGCATGGTGGCTCACACCTGTAATCCCAGCACTTGGGTGGCAGAGGCAGGAGGATTTCTGAGAGTTCAAGGCTGAGCTCAGGGCCAGCCTGAAGTACAAAAGTGAGACCCTGTCTCAAAAAAAAAAAAATGGAAATAACTCAAATATTCATGATGAGTGGATAATGAAAATGTAGTGTATTCATATAACAGACCATTAAACAAAGAATGAAGTACTGATACACGCTATTACATGGATAAACCTTGAAAACTCTAGCCAAAACGAAGTAAGGCAGACATAAAAAGCCACATAGCTCATGGTTCTTCTTATATAAAATGTCCAGAAAGGGTAACTCTGCAAAGATAAAAAGTAACGATTTCTTTTGGGGTTGATTAAAATATTCTGGAATTAAATAGTGGTGATGGTTGCTCAGTTTGGTGACTGTAATAAAAACTACTGAATTGTACATTTTATAAATATTAATTTTATTTTGTATGAACTCTGTGTGAAGAAACCATTCATTTTTTTTTTTTTTTTTTGAGACAGGGTCTCGCTTTGTAGCTCAGGCTGGCCCTGTACTCAGCCTCAAACTCACATCACAGCAATCCTCCTGCCTCTGCCTCCCGAATGCTGGGATTACAGGCATGAGCCACCACGCCTGGCACTGTGGTATGTGGTACTGGTGGCTGCTGGGGTGAGTCTCCACGCCCAGTATTATATGTGGTTACTGGGGATCAAACCCGGGTCCTTGCGCTTGCAAGACAGGCGCCGGAACCACTGAGCTAAATCCCTGGCCCAAGAAACCATTCTTTTCAAAAGCACCGTAGGCTACAGCTCTGGTCCAGCTACACACTATAGAGAAAGTGGATGTAGACTTGATTCCCAGACTACAAGCCTGCCCAGGCCTCGACCAGCTCTGAGAGTAGACATGAGATGGTCCTAGTTTCGACACAGGTGTGGTGTTAGGTTGAGGTCTTGGAGTAGAGGCGGAGGCAATTGCTGACCAATAGAGAGGGATAAACAAAGAACAGCTGAACAAACCCAGGATCAATGGGAAATTAAACCGCAAACCAAACATCAAAATGCAAAATAATCTGTCTAGTGGAAAATGAACAATATCAACATGTAAGAAAAAGAATGGAAAACAATATATGGAATCGATACTTGAGACAGAATACATCTACTCCTGTGACAGTAAATGTGTTCAATCTGATAAAAACTGAAGTACATAAGAGAAAAACAGCATTTTCCATTAAAAAATAGGAAAATATGAAATAAACACAGAGCTAAAACAAGTAGATATAAAAGTTAAGAAAATAATAAGCATGATCTAAAAATACACTGGGTACTTAAATAAAAAAATGTGCCATAAAAGACACATTGCCATGAATTCCCCTTAAAACACTTCTCCTTACTTCAAATGCACTGATCCAATCATTATTACCACCTTCTGAGGCACTAATGGAAGTTCCCTTTCCTGAGTGTCTTTAGTTGTGCTGTCACAGCTGCCTCAATGTCTTGAACAGATTCAGGATATTTACCTTCCAGGGCCACTTTGACTTTGAGGGACAGCCAGAAGCCACATGGTGTCAGTTCAGGTGGATAAAGGCACTGTGTGATGTTTCTTTGAGCTGGGCTTTCTATTGGATAGTATTCTGCAGCCAGAGTCACTGTAATTTGGATGAGATTGGGCATGTTCAGGGTGGTATGGCTGTGGACTGTTCACTGCAATTTTGATCACAGTTTGAAAAGATACTTAATTTGTGATTGCTACATCTTGGAAACAACCCAAATGTCCATCAACTGGAGACTGGATAAAAAAGCTGTGGTTGGTTCTTCTACAGAATGGAGTATTACTCTGCCATAAAAAATAAGTTTGAATCATTTCTACTTAAATGGACATACCTTGAGGATATCCTCATAAGTGAAATAAATAGGGCACAGATAGGTACATATCGCATCTTTTCTCTGGTATGAGAAAATAAAGATGTAAATGAGTCCTAGTATTGTATGTTATATATTGTGAAATAGAAAATGCTCAATGTTAAATAGGAAGAAGGGGGAAAATGTTGAGATTGTAACAAAAAAGTAAGGAAACAAATTTTATGTATTTGGGGGCTGGTAGGGTGGGTAGGGCTATGGGAAAAAATGAGAATTAAGTTGTGTCTTATACTGGTACAAATCCCCATTATGGAGTGCAGTCATGATGTGTATATTTAATGTACCAATAAAGATTTAAAAAAAGAAAAGATACTTAGGTAAGAAAACCTCCAGAACTGCTTCAGAAAATGACAAGAACAACGGGATAAATGTGGTTGAAGTGAAGAGCAGCATTTTGAGGACAGAATCAATGCCAACGAGTCTTAATAGTAATGTAATTTTTAAAAAAATTTCATCATTGATCATATATTTTTATCACACAATGAATTATCCTAGAAGAAAAAAAGTATGGCTACTGGAATTTAACAAAATAGAAACAAAGGAAAGGTTAGTTAACTGGAAGACAGAATTGGTAAATTCACATAAAATACCTCAAAGATGAGAAGATGTGCAACATGGTATCTTTGTTAAGAGGCATGCTGGGTAACTTGGAATAAGACCTGTTTTTAAAGAAGCAATTCATAGGAATGTTCTAGAAATGAATAAAAATAGCCTTCAGTTTTGAGGTGTACTCCAAGTACTGTACAGGATAAAGATTCATAAAAAGATATTAACTTGTCCTTGGATATATGGAAACTCAGCCTATGCAACAGACAGCCATATAAATTATTATAAAAAAGAACTATGGCAGAGGTATGTGAAGGATGTGTTCTTCATATATGTTGTGAACAAAATGAATCTAAAGTGGGTTAAATACATTTTAAAAGCAAGTCTTTAAAAGTTGGAAGAAAAGACAGATGAGTATCTATGATACTCCTAAGGAGCACTAACAGGGAGCACCTTTTTTTGTTATAAGAAGACACAGAGAAAAGAAAAGTCTACACAGAGAAAGGAAAAGACTGACAAAGTAGACTACACTAACATATAAAGCTTCTTCACTGTCAAGATAGAAAAGAATATTAAAAGGTAAGTCATGCACTTAAAGAAGTTATTTGCAAGGCATAAAACAGACTATATGCAGACCATTTAAGGAGGTTCTACAACTAATACAAAAGGACAGCTCAACAGAAAACACACTGCTATGACTTGAGCGTCCCCACCCCCAGTGTCACATGATGGGTTTCATCCCGGAAGTCATGTTAGTAGCTTTTGAGAAGGGACTGCTGGGAGGTGATTGGGTCATGAGAGGCTTGTCTTCCTAAGTGGATTAAACCACTCGTGGATTAATGGATTATCAGAGGATTAGCTTTGTTATAAAAGTGAGTTCTTTCTTGCTCACATGCTACGCTTCTCCATGTGTTAACTTTCCTTGCTTTGGAACTCTACCAAGACTCCCGAAGAGCAAGAAGGACACCACAGACGCAACTCCTTAACCTTGACCTTCCTAGTCTCTAGGAGTGCAAGAAAAATTTACCCTAGGTGTTGGAGTTTTTTTGAAGTGTGTGTGTGTGTGTGTGTGTGTGGTACTGGGAATCAAACTCTGGATTTTGTGCTTGCCAGGCAGGCATGGTGCCACTGAGCTACATCCCTGGCCTCATTTTTTTCATTACTAGGACAAAATATTCATCACCTGAACCCTAAGGGAGGAGAGGTTTATTTTGGCTCATGTTTTTATCCATGATTGGCTGGCTTCGAGGCAGGAAGCCATGGTGGAAGGGACTGGGAGAGGAAAGCTGCTCACCTCATGGTGGCCAGGAAGAAGAGAGGAGGGTGGAACCCGGGAGGAGGATAGGCCCTTCCAGGCCACGCCTCAGTGACCTACCTCTTCCAGCCGTAGCCTACTTCCTAACGGCAAGTCACCAGCAGAGTTCTTATAATCTAATTACTACACAAAACGTTGCCTCTGAGAGCAAGAGGCTTGGAGAGAGATCTAGCTATAAAACATAATTCCAGCCTTCTTTTATAGTGACAAAAAACATACTAAGACACTAATAAATAAACCAATATTCAATTTATATAATAGAAAACCTGAAGGATCAATAAGCATATTGAAAGACTACCAACTTCATAACCATGGAAACACATTTCAACAATGAACGGTAACTCACATCCATGCAACCAGCAGAAATTAAAGTTTGACAATATAGAGTATAGGTGAGAGTATTGAGAAAGAGAATCCTATTATACTACTATTAGGAGTGCAACTTGATACAATAGCTTTTGAGTGAGATTGCATTTAACAAAGCAGAAAATTCTTATGCTCTTTCAGGAAATGAACTCTCCTGTAAGGGCTAAAGGAAACATGTTTTTGAATACTTATCACAAATTTGTAATAGCAAAAAAAGGGACAGTGTAAGTCACAAGAAAATAGGTACATAATTTGTAGCATGTTCACATGAAAAATGTACTTGAGTTAAATTGTAGGAGTCACAGCTACGTGTATTAAGAGGTGCTGGGAAAAGAGGGAGTGAAAGGTGTATATTTGTAAGGTAAGTGCAAGTCGTATGTACAGAGGCTGTATCCTAAAGATACACTGTACATGTACTGGGAAGTTTAAATCACAGGAAACAATATCATCAAAGCTCTGTGGACATTCAATGTGTAGCAAATATGCAGAATGAAATTACCAAATTCATTATAATAGTTACTAAAATGGAAGGGCAGGGAATGGGTTGGGAAGAGGGAAGGAGCCTGGAGATCTTAAGTTCATCTGCATAAAATTTTATGTCCTTAAGATAATTAAATATAGAAGAACATGATGACTTTATGAAGTAAATATGAGAGTTTAAAAATTTTTTTTGCTATAGGGCCAGGGATTTAGCTCAGTGGTTCCAGCACCTGTCTTGCAAGCACAAGGACCTGGGGTCAATCCTTGCTAACCACATATAATACTGGGAGTGGAGACTCACGCCCAGCAGCAACCAGTACCACCTACCACAGTGCCAATCAGCACCACATACCACAGTGCCAGGCGTGGTGGCTCACGCCTGTAATCCCAGCACTTGGGAGGCTGAGGCAGGAGGATTGCTGTGATGTGAGTTGGAGGCTGAGCTCAGGGCCAGCCTGAACTACAAAGTGAGACCCTGTCTCAAAAAACCTAAAAAAAAAATTGCTATATGTTTTAGATGTCTTCTCATTTCAAAATCCTACCACTCCATTGCTAACCCATAAAGTAAACACTGGGAAAGGTTGGCTGCAGCCAATGTTAGACTGAGTGTGGAGGTTTAGATTATATCAGCTGTCCTTCCTAACCGGTGAATGTGGGGTGAACGCCCCAGGGAAAGTGTGGGTCACAGCCTGAAGGGGCAGTTTCTGAGAAGGAAATACAAACAACGTATGTACTTAGGAAAAGAAATTTGATATCCCTTCAAAAATACAGACAGAGACAATCATTTTTAGTATAACAAATTCTAAGAATTTACATACAGAAAGGGCCAGGAGTACTCATAAAGCTTTATTTGCAGGGCTATTCTGCATGGCTGTTTACAGTGGTGGAAGACATATTCTATGGTAGAGTGTGAGTCTCTACATAAAACAGCAGTCTGGATGAAATGCTTGATCACTTCTTTGTACGCTCAGTTGCTGAATACAGTTATGTATCTTAAATTTGGTGTCACACATTTTAGCATCTGTGCTTTTCTCTTTTCCTTGTTATGTTGGTTTTTTTGTGGCGGGGGAGGTGGTGGTAGGGTTTTGCATTTGTTTGAGAGAAGTGACTCTTTCTCTCTCTCTCTCTCTCTGAGATTAAACTCAGGACCTTGTGCTTGTGAGGCAGGCACCAGAATCACTGAGCTAAATCCCCGGTTCTTGACAAGTGGGTCTTTCTATAGTACACAGGCTATTCTTGCATTTCTAGCCCAGTGGTAGCAAACATATGGTACACGTACCACAGCTAGCTGTTGTCATTGGAAGTTCTAAAATATTCACCCTCACTGTCCTAGGCTAATGCAGTCTTCCTGCCTCAGCTTCCTCAGCAGCCGGCCTGCAGGTGTGCATGATTACCCCTGGATTCATTTAGCATCTGTGGAATTAGGATGTAGATTAGTTACTGCTGACCAAATACTGCGATGATAGAGCAAAGCCTACACCTACACAAGCTCATTAAAACTTGTAGACCAGGTATCCTGTTTGCAAAGGCTATTTGTGCAAACAAGTTTAAATATGCACATCCATCTCTGAAGTACCATCTTCGTTAAAGTTAAAGCAGCTTAAATTTAGCAGCTAAACAAAAACAGGTCAAAGATCCACATTTATAAGTAAGGTCACTGCCTAAGGGGACACAGAACTAACTGAAACTGAGTAGAGAATTTGGAAACAAGTAGGAAATGACATTTTTAATTCAAATGAAAAGTGAATTAAAGCAAGTTTAGACAAAACTAAGTAATTTATGTCAAACATGCTCAGAATCTATCATTTTAAAACTCATTTTATGAGGTGTTAGAGCAAATCTAGTTAATTCTAAGCAGTCTATGTGAAACCAAGTTCAAAAATCATTTGTTCTCATCAAACAGCACTTCTTGCTCAGTAGGGCTAATGTGTATGTAACCAAAGAGTTTATATTTCAAGCCCAGAGTCCAACATTATTTTAAACACTAACTTTTGAGGATGACTTGGACCTTACAACGTTGAAACCAAGCAGTCCTTATAAACTCAAGCTCTGGGTTTGTGCTTGCCAGGCAGGCATGGTGCCACTGAGCTACATCCCTGGCCTCATTTTTTTCATTACTAGGACAAAATATTCATCACCTGAACCCTAAGGGAGGGTTTGTTTCTAACAAAATTCATAAGATTCATAAACTTCAGATATAGAAATAAGAGAAGCAGTGTCCTTTGCCCTGGTTATGAAGGTGTGGTTGGATTTTCTAGTGATAATTTGTTCCCCTTAATTCTTCGTAGTGAGATTATTTGGGTTGCTTCAGTTGAATAAAATAATTTTAGTAGCTTTGTGAGGAAGGTATTTTAGGGCCACAATAAGGACAATCTGTAGAATTGTCAGGGTTGCATGAATAATGGTAAAGGACCCCACTATGAAGAGCTTGTGCATCTGTAAGAGAAAAGCTAGGTCTCCAAAAGGTCACTGTAGTGCTCACTTTGGCAGCTCACACACGAAAGATAACTGGATCGAGGAAAAACAACCTACTAAGGAATCAATGTATATAATTTCTCTGAAAGTTGGAGGTATGCAGACTGAGAGAAGAAGTAGATTTTGCTTGTCAAATGACCAAAAATTTAAAAAGACAATTACAGTCAGGTTACAGTGAAACAGGAACTATTCTAGTCTATTCATGAGAGTGTTAATTGGAGCAGCTTTTCTGAAAAGTAATTTGTGGATATATACAAAAGCTTTAAAATACCCCTGACTTTATCTTTTGTTTAAAAAAAAATCAGGTAGAATAAGGCTAAAATTAAACGATTTTTTATCTGGACTGCTGGACAAAAGTTGACACTTAAAGAAAGAAACAGTTTATAAGGCTCATGGTTTCAGAGGTTTTAGTTCATGGTCAACTGACGTTCGGGCAAAGATATCATGGCGGAAGGATGTGGTGGAACAAAGGCACTTAGTTCATGGTGCAAAGGAAGCAGAGCAGTGGAACAACACCAGAGCAGGAGCCAGGAGGCAGACATACTCCCCAAGGTCACACCTCCATGACCCACCCAGACCCCCCTAGGAACATTCTCTACTAATCTTCTAGGTGTTCCTTATTTTAATGAAGTTGACACATCAGAATTAAGGTCATTGTAAGTGTGTTCCTCATATGGTTATGTTTAACAACTCCAAAACTACTTTATGTTTCTATTAGTGTTGAACTAATTTCTCAGTAAATATATTTTAGATGGTATCTGTAGGTTTCTTTGTGTCAAATAAATAAACTGAACATAAGGGAAAGACTAGGGTGAACCTTGTCATTTTGGGTTGAAATAGGGAAGGAATGATCTGAACTCAGTTTTAAATATCTAGGCAGAAAGGAAAACAAAAGTAAACACAAAGGTGTTTGCAAGGGTGGTTAGAAAGCAGACTTCTATTTTCTAGGGGTGTCCACTGTCAAGGCCTAAAAACAACACACCCTAAAAGCCATAAGAACACTAATTACTCAAATCTTTGTGTCTAAAAACTGCCACAAAGGAAAGGAACCAGGACTCCTTGGAGTAGGTTACAACACTGCTGAGGGAAGGGAAGATACAAGATGAACCTAGAGCATCTTGTGTTGCCAGAAATTAAGTGCTCTTAAAACAATGACAGCATATTGAAAACTGGAGCCAAAACTAGAGCACTCTTAATGGTCAAAGCTGGACCAAACTGAGCAACAAATCAATAACTATTTACTGAGTTAAATCCAGAGAAGACAAAAAAACCTGTGATTCTATATAGACAAAAATAAGTAAGTGAATAAATAAATTAATAGGTACAAGGGCATAGTTCATTTTAAAAATAGAATTCCAATTAAAAAATATAAGAGGAGAGAGGAAACAGAAAAACCGTTATTGAAGAGGACTGCAGTAATAACTTGCAATCAAGCCTATTAACAGCAGCTAAAATCAGTAGCCAAAAATTTTAAAATCACTTGCATTTGTACACACTAATAATGAGTAATCTGAAAAGGAAATATAAAAATACAATTTACCATAGTATTGAGAAGATTAGAACACCTAGGAATAAACCTAATCAGGAAGATAGAAAACTTGTACACTGAAAACTACAAATATGTCTGAAAGAAATGGATGAAGACACAATGAATGGAATGATACCTCACATTTATGGACTGGAAGATTAACTGTTAAAATGTCCACCTATCCAGGACAAGCTACACATTGAATGACTTCATTATAAAAATCCCAGGATTATTTTTGTGGAAATATAAAACGTATATAATATAATAATACATTATATAAACGTATATAATATAATAATATAAAATTTACTTAGAATCTCAAAGGAATCTGAATATGCCAAAAATTTTTGAAAAAGAAAAAGTTGGAGGACTTTCTTTGGTGGAGCTCTGCTGAGGGGTAAACCCAGCATCTTCACACTGAGCTACTTTCTCCACCCTTTTTATTTCAAGATAGAGCCTCTCTACATCATGCAGTTTCCCAGGCTGAACTCAAAGTTGCAATCCAGAGTACTAGGATTACAGGTATGAGCACTATCTATGGCATTACACTTTGTGGCTTCAAAATGTATTACAAAGCTACAGTAATCAAAACATTGTGGTACTAGCATATAACAGACACACAGGATGGGGGAATTGATGGGAAATCCAGAACTATTCCATTACACAGATAGTCTCATGACATTCTCCAGGGTGCCAAGGTCACTCAGAAGGGAAGGAAACTGGTAGAGGAAAAGGGGGACATCTGCATGCAAAGCAATGAAGTTCGATCCTTATCTCATACACTGTATAAAACTTAACAAAAATAAGTTGAAGACTTAACAATAAGCTTTAAAACTGTAAAACTCCCAAGGGCAAACCACAGGAGGGAAACTTTTTGACATGGGAATTAGCAACAAGCCCTTGGAAACAGACTAAAAGCACAGACAACAAGAGCAAAGACAGATATACAATGAATTTAAGAACTTTTGTGCATCAAAGGACCTAAGAGAATGAACCAACTTCATAGGAAAAAATGGTTTAGCCTATAAATCTGGAAAGGGGTTAATCCTTAGAAAGTAAAAAGGACTCAGAAGTTAAAACAAAATCCAAAGTCCATAAAAATAATCAAAGGACTTCAATATATGTTTTGCATAATGATATGCAAATGATCAACAAGTATATGAACATAGGCTGAATGTCACTGATCAAGAGAGATGCATATCAAAGCTAGGATAAGATGGCCAGTGAAAACAGAGCAAAACAGAAAGTAATGATCTGAACCCTCATGCACTATTGATGGTGTACTTATGGATAATGGTGTGGGATTTTTTTAAAACCTCAGGATAAGGTTGAGTGTAGTGGTCCCTCCCTGTAAGTCCTGCACTCTGGGAAGCTAAGGAAAGAAGGTTGGGAATTTGAGATCAGCCTGAGAAACTTAGCAAGTCATCAAGATCTTGCTTGAAAATAAAAGCAAAATAAAATAAAATGAAAGGACTGGTAATGCAGTTTGGTGCAAAGTCCCTGGCTTCAATTACAGAATTTTAAAAAAGTAAGAAATTAACATAAACTACTGTATGATCCAGGAATTACACCCCTATGTACATAAAAGGTTGGAAAATAGTCTCAGGGAGATATGTGCGTTCCTATGTCCGTAGCAGTACCATTTGCTATAGTCAACGAGCGGAAGCAACTCAAATACTGATAGACAAATGGATAAACAAAACGGGCTCTAGAGAGACCCTGAAATATTATTCTGCATGGAAAGAAAGGGAATCCTGCCATATGTTATGATGGGTGAACATCAAGGTTATTGAGTTACATGGAACACGCCAGTCACAAAAGATTCCACTCACACAAGGTATTAAAGTAGTCAAAATCAGAGAAACAAAAAGTGGGATGCTGTTACCAGGAGACAGTGCCTGAGGGGAAGGGGAAGGAAGTTTAGGAGTTTCAAGATTTCAGCTACCATAATATATGGTCATACATACCTTCACATCTACCTGCCTACATACATACATAAATATTGAGAAGAAGCAGGAGATAGGCATAGCTTCATGGAATTCCACCTGTTTAAATGCATATGAATTGAAGAAGGGAAAAATAATTAAAGTGGGATAAACTGGACCTTGGACTTCATTTTAACCAGGTGATCAAGGTTAACATGGTCAAAAAGGAGACTTACCACCTATAACCCACCAATATGAGGCACTGAAATTATATCCCCAATGCAGATGTCAGTTTAATCGTGAGACACCACTGGACAAACCCACTTTGGAGATAAGCCTCAAGAGCATAGAAAGACAGACGGAATGTCACAGATGGGAGCATGTGGAAAAATGATAACTACACACAAAGTGTGACCAGAAAAAAAGAGAACAGTAGTAAAAAACAAACTGGTGAAATTTTGAATAGAATCTACCGTTTAGTTGACAGTGTTCCACTAATGTTTAAATCCTGATACTTGTCCTACGTTATACAAGACATCACCACCAAACCAGACAGAGGATTTATAGGAGCTCTGAGGACTATTTTTGCACCTTATCTAAAATTACTTCAAATAATAATTTTTAAAACTTCATGCCTTTCCACCCAACTCTCTTTCCAAAAGAACTAATCTAGGAGACAAAGGCTACTGTGTTAGGTGGCTACATGTTAGGTGGCATGTTTGTAATTATTTAAAGACTAGAGACAATCTTTATGCTCAGGAACAAATAAGGACAAGCAGACTATAATCTTTTCTAGCTTTGGTTTTAAATATAACCTATATACTGCCGGCTCTCAAATGTGTGATCCTGCTCATATAGCTGGGCCCTGGCTTTGCATCGGTCCTGGGAAGAAAGTCTAAGAAGAGCATCAGATTAGCATTGCTAAAAGAAGTTCAGTGCTAGAGCATTTGCCTAGCATGCACAAGGCCTCGGGCTTCATTCCCAGCACTGCAAACAATAGCAAAAATAACAGAGCTCCAGATTGCTTCTCCCACTCCTCATCCTGTCCTCTGTGAAGGGGAGGTGAAATACTAGATACAGGCTCAAGCCCTCTCATTTCCTTGACTTCCATACCTGCGCCTTAGCTTCCATTGAACAACCACTGGCCTATTCACCTCTCTCCAGCGCTGTGGTCTCCGCTTGACGCAAGCCACCACCTCCCTTCCTAGGCCACCTTGGAGCCTTCCAATTGGTCCCTGTTTTCCTGGCTGCCTTCTATCAATTAAGTTCATGCAGGGGTCAGAAGGTCACTGGAAGACAGGCTCCTACCTCTTCCTGCTCTGCCTAAATCCTCCACTGCTTTTGCATTGCTCCAAAAGGAAGTGGAACTAGCTGCCTCGCCAGCTCCTGTCGGGTACTACACACTGCCTGGCCCCTGTCCAGGGCCTCACCTCTCTCCCTATCTCTCCTCTCCCCTTTCCCCTCTCTGGCTATCTGGACACAGTAGCCTATTTTCAGGTTCTTGAACCAGTAAATTCTTTTCCTCGCTGGGGCCTTTGCATTTCAACTTGCCCAGAAAGATCTGTGCCTACATTTCCCATGGCTGTTCCCTACTGTATCTCAGGATGTCACCAGAGACACCTCCTTTGACCACTCAATGTAAAGCAGCTCAGTCTCGAGTCACCATTGCTATCTATGCCAACAATGTCTTTCAATTATTTCCTAATAATAATCTGAGGCTCTTTGAGACATTTGTTTAATGATTAACATTCAGCTTCTCTAAAATGTGATCTTCCTGAGAATAGGTATTTATTTACATAAAAGGTAAAAGATCAGCACATGTATCTTACCTAATAACAAGGCATCGTGTTATCTGTATTCTTTCTCTTTGAGTGTGTGCAGATACTTTTGTGCTTAACTATTTGTAGTAAGTTGCAGACTTTCTAGCCCTTCATTCTTTTCTTTTTATTTCATTTCTTTTCAAGTAGTGGAGATTGAACTGAGGGCTTTTGTATGGAAATAGATTCTGTGTATTTTGAGAGAGGATCCAGGCTGGACTTTGATGTGTGGGAATTCTCCTGCCTCAGTCTCCTTGAGTGCTGGGATTGCAGGTGTGTACAACTGTGCCCAGTTTGAAAATGTTAGTTTTAAATGTGATGATAGTGTTATTGTTATATTAGGAAATATCATCACTCTTAGGAAATGCAAAATATAAAATTTAAAGAGGAAGGAAAGGAATTTCATAAGTTCATCTATTATACAGTTCAAATTGTTTTAAGTGTCCTTAAAGTGTCTTTTACATCAGTTTTATTTTTCTCCCTTGATTCAGGAGCCCATTAAATGTCATGTACTGTACTTTGTTATGTCTTTTTAGCTTCTTTTACTTACTTTGCCTCTTAATTTTTCACAGGGTTGACACTCTTTGACACGTCTGGGTCCTTCAGAGAGTCCAAATAGCCCATCTATCTTCAGAATATGCTGAACTCTGAATTGGCCAGATTATTTCCTTTTCCTGTTAAATGATGATAACTTTCGTATTTTGTTTTCAGCTGTGTGTTAACTCTGCCGGACGACTGGACCTGTGTAGCCACTGAGTCTTAGAAATGTGCCCAGTACAACTGAGGAACTAATTTTTACTTTAGTTTAAATTAACTGATATTTAGGCCAGGGATTTAGCTCAGTGGTTCTGGCGCCTGTCTTGCAAGCACAAGGACCAAGGTTCGATCCCTGGTAACCACATACAATAATGGATGTGGAGAGTCACCACAGCAGCAACCAGTACCACATACCACAGTGCTGGGCGTGGTGGCTCACGCCTGTAATCCCAGCACTCCGGAGGCAGAGGCAGGAGTGATGTGAGTTGGAGGCTGAGCTCAGGGCCAGCCTGAACCACAAAGTGGGACCCTGTCTCAAAAAAAAAACCTAAAAAAAAAAATTAATTAATTAATTAACTGATATTTGAATTTTACAAGCACATATTCTTTTCAGTTATTGGAAACAGAATGTGTTTGGAATAACTTGGATAGGTGACTCTACTCTCCAACTGTGTGCTATGGAATCCGTCCAGTATGAGGTGCAATCAAAATATATGGTAAATGTTTAAATTTTACAACTTCATTGCAATCGAAGGCACATTGCCATGAATCTCCTCAAAAATACTCCACCTTTTTCAAATGAACTCATCTCCTTGTTAGTTCTCCTTCCTGAAGCAGGTTTGGAAGTCCTTTCATGGGTGTCTGTCAAGGTGTGATAAAACACAGTGAACGCTGCTGAACGCCGTCCTGTTGAAAGGTGGTTTCGTAAAAATGGGATGATGCATCGTCTACCTTATTCACTAGATCTGAGACTGTGCGACTTCTGGCTCTTCCCCAAGGTCAAAATGACCATGAAAGGAAAACATTTGGAGTGGACTCAGGACATTGTGACAGCATAACTAGACACAGAAGGGTCTAGACCCCGTTCATACTGTTGCCTGCACTAGCTTTCACTATGGGTGAATGAGACGTGGTAGGTCCAGGCCATTCTTGAACAGCGTTGGATCTATATCTTATTACCTTAAGTTCTTGCAAAGGTACACAAATATATTTATGTGCTCCTTTGTGCACTTGAATATAAATATCATGTATACATATATAATGTACATGGATGTGAAAATACACATGTATCTGATGCATTATTCCAATTGCTGGAAGAAATCGTTATCATGCATATTTCTGGATCACATTAAAAGCTTGCAGAAAAAAGCTAGTCAGTCATAATTCAATTGGTATGAGGTTATCCTTTATATACATGATTTTTCACATTTAAATCAGCTATGATTCCTAGAATCAACGTAGAACTGCCTCGTTGTAAGATCAAACTTCCAGTGTCAGAATTTATAGTCTTCTACATAACTATAGCCTTGACTAAAACTGCAGAACGCTGGCAGTGTACAGGAGCCCAGTGCTGTCTAAAGTGTTTTTATCTAAACAGTCTTCCATTTAGAGGTAGAGTGTTTCCATTAGAGAGGGTCCTGTCTCGTAATGATCCGACGAGGGGAGTTTGATGTCTGCTACTCCAGGCATTATCCCATGGAGAGCATTTCAAAGGTACTAACCACCAAGAACCACTTTAGAACGACAAGGAGACTTCAGGAGATGGGTCTGGAAACTGCCTTTTACAGAAGTTGTTGAGTTTCTGGGTCAAAACATGGATTCAATGTGCAGGCTTATTTTTACTTCCTAAGTCACTTGAAAGCAATACAAAGGGAGTAGATTTTTAAACTATATAAACCTAGAAATACAGGCAACAAAACTTGTAGGGATGGGAGATGTCAATGTGGTGACTGATTTAGGGGTGTGGGAAGCCGTCCAGTGTGAGTGGATTCAGAGTCTGGGGGCTCTGCTCATGGGAGACATCGAGGTGGTTCTCCTGGGAGCTGGGCCGTTCTCCCGAGAGGTCTGCTGCACAAGAGCAAGCCTGGCCCTCCCCTCAGCGGGCTTCCTGTCCCACCATGTGATGTTTCTGTTGCGGATCCGCACCACCGTGATGCCATCTACCACAAGGTTCTCACCAGCAGCAGGTAGATACTAGTGCCATGCCCTTGAACCTGCAGAACTGAGAACTAAATAGACATCATTGGCTTATAAGGGCACAATTTCAGTTATGTTGTTACATCATCCAAAAATGGACTCACAATGAGATACGGTGAGGCTCCACTCCAAGGTACCTCTGAGCAGATCTGAGAGCCTTTCCTGCACACTGTAGGATTCCAACAGACATGCAAGAAGCACCTCTGACTGCAGGGTAAGAGCAGTGGCTAGAGCGAGGTTCCCCTCATCCCATATCCCAAGCTGTCTGCTTCTTCGTCTTGGTTTAAGATTGGTTAAAGCAGAGCTGGGGATTCAACTCAGTGGTTCCGGTGACTGCCTTGTAAGTGCAAAGGTCCCGGGTTTGATTCCCTGGTAATCACATACGAGAATGCTGGGCATGGAGACTCATGCCCACAAGCAATCAGTACCCCATAACCACAGTGCTGGGTGTGCTGTCTCACCCCTGTAACCCCAGCACTCAGGAGGCAGAGGCAGGAGGATTGCTGTGAGTTCAAAGCTAAACTCAGGGCCAGCCTGAACTACAAAGTGAGACCCTGTGTCCAAAAGAGAAGATTGGTTAAAACAAAAGAGCTGAGTGAACCACTCCCTCCTCTCATTCAGCTGTGGGCACCACGCTGGTGATTATCCACATTTAAACCCAGGGGGTTGTCATGTCCATTAGTTCCGACATCAGTGAGAGGCGAAATTGGAGGCACCTGGAGTCAGAGGGCTCCAGTCCTTTAAATACCGGAAGCCTGAGCCGTGTTAATGCTCATCAAGAGTTCTTCTTGCTCCCCGGGGCCCAGTGCAGCCCGGAGCACCAGGCACAATCCCTCTTACAAGGTCAACAGCACCAACTCCTTTGAGAACTTCACCACCAGGAGCAGCTTCACCTAGACCGTGAGTTTCTCTTCTCTTCCTTTTCCTTTTGCCCTTTGGCTGTTCTTTGTCTTCAATAAATATAGGTACTTACTGTGAGGTTACCCTTGGCAGTTCTTTCCTTGATGCTCACTCATAATTCTCTCACCTTCTTTAAATTGCATGTTAGTGTCCAAACAGTGAAGATGGTGAAATATGTATTCTATGGAAAATCTGGCTAGGTCAAGCGGGGAGACCTGCAGATGCTGACACTAGGAGGATCCTCCGAAAATAACCCAGCAAGGTGACCTCAAGGTCACAGCCACAGTCACCAAAGCTTCCACAGGCTGAGAGGTGCCAGTAAGAGGCTCATTTCCTAACTCATAGAGAAAACCTGTGGCAAGGAACGTGGGCACTGAAAGAATAGACTAAATTGTGAAGCCGTATCAACTAGGTAGGGAGAAAAAAACTTTTAAAAGATAAATGTACCATTAATCCTTTTAGAAAGGTCAAATACTGCATCCATGAGAAGAAACAGGAAATATAATATTCATAGAACAAAGATAGGTGTGGAAGGCTAGATTGAAAATTCTCCATGTTGCAAAGCAGGAATAAAAACACGTGGAAGACAAAAATTCTAAAACAAGAAGTGGGCTCAGGTGTAGCTCAGGGGTAGGGTACTTACCTAGAGTATGCAGTCCTTAATTTGATCCCCAGCACCACAAAAACAAAGAAATGAACAAAAATAAAAAAGCAAAAAGAACAGAAAAAGGAAAGATAAAAGACATCTTTTGAATATTCAGCATCCAAATTATAGGAAGTGTCCTAAATATGACAGAATATAACATTCAGAGGAAGTAGATAATACTTAACATTTTTACTTAGAGTAAAAGTAATTAGTAAATGCCAAAAGAAACCACATCTGTGGAAAGACTACTGAGAGAAGGATAATGTGCCCGAAATAGATGTATTGTTTTTAACTTCTGTTTGAATTTATGTGTTCGTGTGGTGGATTAAATAATGGTCAACTTGGAAAGTCCAGTTGAACAGAATCAGCGTGGTTGGGTGTGGAAGACCCACCTGAAGATCATTGCCAACGGTGAAAAAGAGAACTGGAGGGGAAGATTTTCTTGGAGAAGCTTGCTGCACTGGCTTTCTCCTGTTTTCCTCAGAGAAGGAGCCTGAGTCCTCAGGCTGTCATGAGGAATGGCTGCCATTCTCGTCAGGGGAGATCTGGTCTTCACCATGAGTGTAGCTTCTGGGCTCCAGTGCAGGTCTCTCAGCCTGGTGGCACAAGTCCTTCACCCTGCCAGCACAGGCTTGATGGCTTCCACCACTGGCTTTTGCGCTTTCCTGGTGTAGACCCTTAATACAGAGTTGTTAGAGAACTGGCTTGGGATCTAGGCCTCTGACTGGAGTCGTGGGGGACATTGCTGTGGGACCCAGGCCCTCAGCTGGATTCTTTGGGTCTCTAGTGTGAGGACAGATCTCTTGCACTCTTCCACATTTGACTTTTTGGGTAAATATTATAAAACAAGCCTATAAATTATGTACCTTATGTTAAATCTATTCCATTGCAAACCCTGAGTAACAGTGTGATAGTGGGGATTGAATCCAGGGCCTTCAAATTGCATCAAATCCTTGGCTTTTTATTTTTTATATTAAGGCAGGGTGTGGTGGATTCACTAATGGTCAACTGGGAATGCACAGCTGAACTGAGACAGTGTGGTTTGGCTGTGGGATACCCACCTGAGGATTGATGCTAACAGTGTAAGAAGAGAACTGTAGGGGAATCAGCTTAGAGCAGCTGCTCCATTGTCCTGATTCACGTTTGTGATCCCCTTGTCTCAGCCTCTTGGATGTCAGGATGACAGATCCACCATTCCTGGCTCATTTGACTTTGTTTATGTTTATACTCACTAAAATAAACAACTATAGTTAATATTAATAAAATGGGTTATAAAATAGAATAATTTCAAAAGGCCTCTTATCAGTCACTTTGGGGAGCTATTTAATTTACCAAGAACTCACTTAGGTACCAGGGCTACACTCTGGGAGGAAGAGAGAGGACCAGTACCATTGGACGAGATTGGCTTTATGTTCTGGGAGTGTGCCACTTGGTGGAAGAGCCTGACACTTTGTCAGCAATAAATAAGCGAGGTATAAGGTATGTATGTCTTGTACGTACATTTAGCATGTAAAGAGAGGGATGGGTCAGAGTGGAGGCGGATTGCAGGGGACACTCAGCCTCAGCAGACAGCAGTGCCAGGAGTGGACCTAGCACATTCCAGGGAGGGAGGTTGTCTGAGTCCAGGGGCAAAGGCAAGAAGCAGAGTGGACGGTTGCAGGCCAATTCCTGGTTGTTACTCGAAGGCACTGGAGGGGTGATAGTGGCCGCTAAGCTGGAGCCTGGTGTGTTCTGTTGTGTCTCTTAGAAAGATCACGATGGCTGCAGTGGGTAGAGACAAGAAGGGCCCGAGGTGGAAGAAAAAGCCACCAATTAATGGCTACATTCTCCAGGCGGGGTGTTGATCAAGTAGGAATAAAGAGGAAGAAGCCCACTGCACAGATTTAAGAAGGAAAATCAGCAGGACCAGAAAGATAGAACTGACTTTGTCCTGCAGCACTGGGTGGGTGAGTGGTCTATGAGGAAAACTGGAACAAAAAGAGGTTTTTTTGGAGGGAACTAGCGTGTTGCTCTGTAACCACCTTTCTTGCCTCTGTGGGGTCCAAGTCCATTTTGAGAGGAACCAACAAGGCAAAGCTTTCCGGGTTTCTTTCTCAACTGCCTACAACTGTAAAAGTTGGCATCAAGATGGAAATCCTTTTACAAGCACACCCAAGCACTTGTAAAGAGGGAGGGCTCATGCCTGGCTAGCTGAGATAAGTACTTTCCCAGAACTTTTTAAATTCTCAGAAGAGGTTTTCTCTTACTCTACACACATTCCATGCTTTGCCTGCCTCACTTGTATGCACAGATTTGGGTAACAGTCTAACATTCCTCAGGGCTCAATAATTCAGACAAGATATTCTCAACAGAACAGGAGCCCAGCAACCCACCAGTATCACTGGTCTTCAGGGCCAGTGAGCTCTGTGACCCAGGTAGTTTATATAAACATTTCTCTTATTGCCTTTAAAATATTCCTCTTAGTTGGGTAAGGTGGCACACACATTTAATCTTAGCTGCTCAGGAGGCTGAGGCATGAATATTTCTAGTTCAAGGCCATTCTATGAAATTTAGTGAAAATTGTCTCAAAAAATAAAAAGAATTAGGGGCAGGCTCAGAGCTGGAAAAAGTGCCTAACATTCACAAAACCCTGGGTTTAATCATAATACAACAAATAAATGAATAAACAAAACAAAATTTACCACGGCATATATATTTCCTTTGCAATACTCTTTTCTTTCCAAATATATATCCTTGTGGATTGGAGACTGATTATCCAGAGTAACATCAAGTTAAAATGGTTAAAATGAATATCAGAAGGCAACTGTGAAATAAAAAGGCAAAAACTTGATGATACAATGAGAAGGAGGTTTCTAGATTAATGGTGCATGCTCAGTAATTAGGACCCAGCTGAACTAACTTTGCGCATGTCCCAGCTGAACATCACTGCGCATGTCCTCTGATGGTCAGAGCCCGGAAGTTTCTGCCGTATAGGGCCCTGCGTAATAATATTTTAACTTCATAGTGCTAAACCACGGCTCTGACTTAGGGCTCACACAATCCCAATACCCACTGTCAAGTCCCCAGGATTTCTTTCTTGTTACCAACTGCTATGAACACCTTTGAGTCGTACATTTCTGATACGCATTAAGAATTCTCTTTCCGAAATATACTGAAATGTCTTTGTCTCTCTCTGTACTCAGTGGCTTCCTTTCTTTGCTGTTTGAATTCACCTCCCAGTCAGATGTCGTAACTTGCCCATCTGCTGGCACTGCTGCTGGAAAACCACACGGAAATAACTCTTGTGGATTATAACAAAAAAGTAAGGAAACAAATTTTATGTATATGGGGGGGTGGTAGGGTGGGTAGGGCTATGGGGAAAAAATGAGAATTAAGTTGTGTCTTATACTGGTAGAAATCCCCATTATGGAGTGCAATCATGATGTGTATATGTAATGTACCAATAAAAATTTAAAAAATAAATAATTCTTGTGGAGAGTTTGAGACGACGTGAATCCACAGCCGGCATAGCACTGTGTTTTCTAACTTTAAGAGAATTTCCTTTAAAGGAAAAAAAAAAAAAAGAAAAAAAGAAAACTTGCATAGTCCAAACATTGATTCATATTTATTTATTTATTTATTTATTTTTTGGTTAGGGAAATACAAAATATTAAACACAAAAATTTTATATGTTGTAGGTGCTAAACTGTAAAAATAAAAGCAGGTATTCAAATCACATTTAGACAAGGCCAGGGATTTAGCTCAGTGGTTCTGGTGGCTGTCTTGTAAGTGCAAGGGCCTGTGTTCAATCCCCAGTGACCACATAAATACCAGGTGTGGAGACTCACGCCCAGCAACAATCAGTAGCACATACCACAGTGCTGGGCATGGTGCCTCATGCCTGTAATCCCAGCACTTGGGAGGCAGAGGCAGGAGGATTGCTGTGATGTGAGTTTGAGGCTGAGCTCAGGACCAGCCTGAACTACAAAGCAGAGACCCTGTCTTAAAACAAAAACGAAACATAAAACGACAACAAAAATTATATTTAGACAAAAATATAGGGAAAAAAACAATATTTTTAAATTGAGTCTTCCTGAAGTTATGATGTAGGATGTCAGTGGGGACTAGAAGATACTTGGATAAAGTCCAGTTACACAGGGGTGTGAAATCATCAGAGTTGCGACTACACATGGATTCCGGGGGTGAAGAGAGAACAGCAAGCTCGCTTCCTATAGTATTTGCCAAATAAGGGCACAAGCTGGACTTCAGGGTCGGTACTCGAAGAAGAGCCACTGTGATTCTTTCTGACCTTGGGGCTGACATGGAGAATTGAACGCTCGTTTTTCCTACCTACTGGTTTTCTTTCACCTGACAAAGACCAGAGTTTTCTAGAAAGATAAAGAGGGCAGGAGCTACAGTCCCAGCAAAGCACAGAGCAAGCTCAGCCTCAGGGCAGAGGAGCAACGCAGTAGACTTTCCAGCAGGAGAGTTTGGGGAAGGAGCAACCAGGCGGCCCGAAGCAGCAGGCCCAGGCCCTGAAGGAGGAGCTAAATCACAGCAAGAAGGACTTTGAAACAAATGCCCAAGTGGAAGAACTGAAGCTGGAGCAGATCCAGGAAGAAAATGAGAAGATGCATGCACAGAGGGGAGAGGTTCTGAGGGGCACAAATGACATGCTAGAGAACAGGCTCCGCTGCATCCTCTGCGGGGCGAGGCTGTCACCTTGAAGTGTGCCCACAGTTGTTGCTCCTGTTGTGCCCGCGAATGCATGAAGCGGAAGGCAGAGTGCCCCGTTTGTCAGAAGAACATCAAGCCCCCAAACCCTCTCCCTCATTCTAGACAATTGAATTGATAAAATGGTGGATAATCTGAGCTCAGGAGAGGGAACCATGGTTGGATTGTCCTTATCCGGGAATAAAAATCGCTGGGGATGAGACCTGGGGCCGTGCACCACCAGCAAAGAGGCTGTTGCGAAGACTGCTCTGGTGTGGTGAGGGCTCTCAACGCGGGAGCGCAGAGGAGTTTGTCCTGAGTGACCTCGCTGTGTGGAAGGAAGTCGTCTGAGGGGCCAGGTGGGATGGGACGGGGAAGCCGGGTCAGTTGTTTTCCTCAATGGCCCACTGTCCTCACTGGAGTCCCAGGGGGACACGGGCACTCACTGGCTGCTTCAGAGGACTTCTCTGACTGCTTCACTGCGTGTTAAACCCGCTACTGAGTTCTGTTTGCTTTATAATTTGTTGTTTCTATTTCCATATCTCAGAAACACTGCTGTTGGCATTACCACTGTTGAGTCCAGCTTACCACTTTGTGTGTGTGTGTGAAAAGATGTCATTTCTTGGGAATAAAATATAAAACCTAAAAAATAAACAGTAAATTAAAAATAAAATCTAGACAAAGAGGATCAAAAAGGAGATGTTAAAACCCCAGAATTTATATAATGAACTAAATATAATTCTGGAACTTATAATACATAAAAACAAGAATTTATGGGTACAGGTGTGCTGTACGTAGGGGATTGAATACAGGATTTGTTAACTGGTAGGATGAAAAATGCTTACTCTGAAACAACTACAATATTGGCTGAAAGAGCCTGCTGCAGTGGT